>JXSR01S073186.1:85944-108900 GCA_000969725.1 Ophiothrix spiculata
AAGCAGTTACTATTTTACAAGCACATAATGATCGACTTTTTGAAGCTTTCCCTATACTTTGTATGGTAAATCGGGTGATTTTTTTGGGGAAAATATGTCCTTTTTGAAATGCCTGTATCTCAAAAACGAGCACGGTGACCTATATTTGTTATTTTAGATTCGTTATTAGCACAAATAAATCGACCAAATACTACATTTTTAAGAAAATCAATGAAGAATTTGCAACTTTGGAAAAAAAACTTAATTCCACTATTGTTTAGTTTTTACATTGTTGTTCGTCATGTGTCCGTTAAAAGTACGTTTACTACATTATCCAACTTGTGTCCGTTATGTATACGTTCGTTTGTTGTTTATACGGGGATGTCAGTTTGGCACACGTTCAGATTGTGAAAGTTATGCACGTTATTCGTACGTTTGGACTCTATACGGTGATGTATGACTGAGTCTTAAAGTGGGTATTGATAGTAGGCTAGCGATGGTGCGACATATGGCACTTATTTGTTTGTTTTTTATCACTTTGATTGGTTTAAAGATTGAGTATAGTGATCAAATAGGGTAGCGCTTTCATTTTCTACTCCCAAGAATGCAAATGAGCCAATTGAATACAATGGCATGCTGTACCGCACATATAACAGGGTACTCAACAACGGAATAAAGCTCATTATCCTCATTTGCATTCTTGGGAGTAGACAATGATAGCGATACCTTAAATGGACACTCGTATAACACACTTCACTTCACTCACTTGATATCAAATGATTTCCTCCTCATGTGAGTGATCGGAGGAGGGCAACGTTACAGCAGTTTTTTTCCCTCAGTTGAAGCCACTTTCACAAATATTTCACATCACACAATGTTCTGTACTAGATAAATGGTGAAACAGAGACCGTTATCAGATATAATGTATCTTGGTATGGATGGCGAGTCATTAGACTCTCATAAGTCGAGACGCGTAGCGTCGAGACTTATGAGAGTCTAATGACAAGCCATCCCATACCATGATACATTATATCTGATAATGGTCTCTGTTGAACCGTTTATCTGACATACACGACGAGCAGAGGCATACTATTTGAAATTTTAATTAAAAACATAAAGAATTTAATGTCTAAATATCTAATAAGTAAAATATCCATAATAATTTAATCTTAAAACACTCCTGTCTCTGGTGATATCTTGTGATTGTGCTAAAGACTACGCTAAATAGGTAGGACAATAATTATTGAACGATTGAAGCTGATTGATCGATCTAACCAGACCGTGAACTTAATGATGCGTTTTGATAGAAAATAATTGTATGCCTTTAACACGGTGGTCAGTTATCAATAATAATTGGTGATTATTGAAAAAGGTCGAAGTTTAAATTTATAAACCAATATTTCTAACACCATAAATTTTCTGTATTCTGTAACACACAAATGACAAATTTCATTACATCGGCCATAGCCAACGCGTTCCTTATGGTACCATCCAGGTACTGCATTGAAGATGCATGACATCCTTTGGTGAAACATAAGCCATGGGCTCTTGCTGTATGTCTACTATGCTGGAATCGCGTTTCAAATTTAATGTTAGATTCCCTTGATTCCTTTTTTTTAATATTCATATGCCCGTGTTTATTGTTGTGTATATGTAGGCCTATTTGACATTAAAATTAATTATTATGCAAATGAACAAAGCGAAATAATTAACATAGTGATATCCAATTTTAAAATAGCTATTTGATACAATGTGAATCGTATAAACGTGATATTTACCTGATGGTGTTTTAAAATGCAAACAAATACTTTCCAACTCATAGCTCGAGTGATTTTGATATTTTTTAACGGTTTTACCATTATTACGTAAAACGCTGTCATCAGGTTCGGATCTAATTCTTTAGGCCTAATTGATTTAAATATCAAGGTAACCAATTTAATTCGCTGACTTCATGACTTGCATAATAATTGTTGATAATGTCAAACTAGAATCAGTGTTTCTAATCTCGTCTCACATCACTGCCCAGAACGTTATCTAAATGCTTTGTTTAGATAACAGCTCTAGACCTCATTCTTAAAAATAACGTTCGGGGCAACGAACTTTAAACAAAAGAAACACAATGGATAATTTATGAATAGAAAAGGGCTAGACGTGTATATTCGGTTAAAATCTGCTACCACTTCAGGAAAAAAGGGATTTGGTCACTTCAATTCCAAATGGCAATCATTATGTAATAATTTATTACACAAAGTCGTGCATGCTTTGGTCAACATTTGGTCAGCAAAACGTATATAAGTATACAGGGTGTCCCAATAAAAACGCAACGAACTTTGAACTTTTCTTTTGAGTGAACAAAGCATAATTGCGAGCAACCATTAAAATAATATTATATATGTAGAGTGGACCATTGGCTTTTACAAGATTTTTGTTTTGTTTAATTTGGATCTCTGAATCAAAAGTTATTGCACATTTTGTAAAGACCCGAAAAATCTTGATGGTCTGATTTGCTAATCTGTAAAGATTTACCTTTGGTGACGTAATGGGGCACACGTTGAATTGAAATGGCTAAAACATCACATGATTAGGAGAAGCATCCCGTGAAATCATTTAATGACATAAGGACCCAAAATGTTAGGAACAGGTTATGTAAGATTTGTTTGGTTTGATTCTGCGCTAGTTGGTTGCAGAATACTGCCATATTCTCCTCATTTCAAGTTTTGCATTTCTTTAGCTAGAATTCTAATCTCATAAATCGGACCAAAGTAGATTTAAAGGGCTTTCTTAAATTCTTCATATCTTTGGGCTGGAGTGGTAAAATTAAACGGGACAAAAATCATGTTGTAGAGTAATTATTCCGCTTTTAAAATACATATATTACCATGATTTAATCTTTTGCTTACTATTTTTAATATTTTATATTTGCTCGTTGCATTAATATTGGGACAAGCTGTATAACTTTGTTAATACACAGATAATAATACTCGGTAAAGTTAAGAAACAGTGTGCTTATCATTGTAATTTTCTGACTAATGTTTTAGCTAGAGAAGTGTAGAAATGACAGAGCGTCCAAATTTAATAAACATGACAAACGGGTGGTCTCAGGGTTCAAATCACTGACATGACTTAAATTGGTGGCCAACGTTTAGGGAAAAATAAACAAATGCACCTCTTAAGTCTTAACTTATCAAGTGATTTCTCTTCATGTTAATGATCGGAAGTGGATAATGTGATGACGGGTGTTTCCCTATCAACACTGCCACATGATCGAACACGTGAAATGAGAACCCTCTTTGCCACCTGTTTGAAGGCCGTATTCCGAAGATAGTAAATCAACACGTTCATAATTGTAGTTGAAAATACCATCAATTGTGCAATGCACATCAGCCATAAAGATATGTCTCGTCTTGTCAAGTTTTCATAAACAAAAAGAGTGACAATCGGTGTCCATCCGACTGAAAGACAGATGGTCATGATGAAAAATGTGGTGAATGCCTTTTTGTCAGATTTCTTGCCGATGGCTCTTTGTTGAGCAGCAATCTTTGACGCGTGGAATCTTGCTAAAAGAAACAGTCGAAGTAACATCGCCAGAGTTAACAGAAATGGGATGATGCTAAATACCAGAATAAACACAGTACCGTACCTCTACTCTCCATGATTGATCGATCTGTTGGACCTGTTGTACACGCATGCATACTCGGTGAATAGTATATTGTCCTTCCTGGCATAAAACAGTTCAATGCTGCCATTGCAAACGCGCAAAACCATACTATTGATGATATCATGAGAGCTCTTTGGACAGTCAGCATTGTTTGATATTGGAATGGCCTTGTCACTGCGAAAAAACGTTCAAAATTGACACTCAAGAGGGACATAAGAGAAGAAAAGGAAAACACAATGTTGAAGAATCCAAGGATGACACAAAAAACATCTCCAAATGGCCATCGGTCGACGACTGTTGCTGAGAAGATCTGCAGAATGTATCCAAATCCTGATCCGAGATCCGCAAGAGTCATTGATGTCATGAACACACGAGTAATCGGATTCATCTGTCGAATTTGTTGAAGAACGATAAGTGTCAGGGAATTGGCAAAGATGTTAAGGACGATGATGACGCCTGTTGCGATGGCCTTGAAAACAAGAAGAGCAGTTGATGCTTGACTATGTGATTCTGACTGTAATGCAAGAGTTTGATTTGTAACATTCAACTTACATGTGGCTTTGCTGTCCAACGACGATATTTATCTTCAAGATGAGACTGTAAGCATCCCATTGATTAAATTCCATTTAATCTCATTGGGCAGTCCTTCTTGGTGTATGCAACTGATCTTGCCAGTTGCTTAAATGCTTATAATATAAAACTCTGAACACATAGGGCCTAGTGAATAACCCCATGTCACATCTAGCATTTTAAGAGAATAATTATATAAAAATCCATCTTAATCATCTTGATGGCATACAACAAAAAGGGTTGAGCCAGTCTGCTTTTAATATGATTAAAATGTTGCACATATTTGAAAAATTGAAAGGATGAATTAGATCGTAATAATATGAAGTTGACATGGTGATCGTTATTGACGACGCTTCTTTTTTTATTTCGTTTTCAAAACATATTATTAAGACATTTATGGTTATAATCTTCAACATATAGACCAATTCGACAGAACCACTGAGCTCAGTGGACAGAACGGTTACTGCGGTGTCCCCGAAACGGCGATGACGAAATGCGGTGTCCCAATATTGGGGGTATTTATCGACCGGTAAATTGGAAAAATTTCATAAAAGCACAATGCATTCTGTCAATTATCAGTAAGGATGATTTTCAAATATGGATCTAGCATACATGTATGAACAAATACACTATTCCACATATCATTGCTTTTTGAGAGGATATAACTGGAGGTCTGGGGAATCCTTGTGCCACTAATCACCATGATCACAGTCCAATCTCACTCTGTATTGTTCAAATCAATGAAAGCGAGCAAGCATGAAGGAATAAGTAGCACCATTTCTGTGTGAATTCAAAGTATGGTATTGGGTTGGTGACCTACTCAAGTTATGAATTCCATCTCTTGCAAATCATTATGTTAATACACTTTATACATTTTAAAATTGTTTTTCAGGGTAGTGTGCAATTCCATGGGACATATATAATGCTCTTGTCCATATTAGGATGTAGTTCAAGCATTACTTGTACCATTCAAGTGACAACTGGTTCTCTCAATAGAGGGCCAAAACAGTAATCGTTCAGGGGAAGGTCGTGTTTTTTGAGGTGGGGCCCATTTGCGTTACATCTCGATCTCACTCACTTCATCCATACTTAACACCTTCCTGGTAATGGTTGATTAGAGTTGATAAATACCTTTATTTGGCTATTATTTTTAATTGATTTGATAGACTATTACATTATCTTCAAAATCATACCAGAATTATGACATTTCATACAATTATTGAAAAGTTATGACAAAGTTTGAGGCAAAATGTACATGTCTCATCCACACAATCGGCATTTATGCCTGTTTTCATCTCTGGCTAAATTAGCTTATTGACTTCAACTTGTTATTAGCGTTTATGATCAACTTTATTCGGGTTAATTCCAACTTGTTTTTGATCAGCAATAACTAGCCTTTAAAATCATATCAGATTTATGACACTTCAACGGATTTTTAAGAAGATATGACAGAAAATTTGATGCATAATGTTCACGATGCCTCAACCTCGCCCTCCTCCACCCCTTGCTTATTAGCTTTAACAGGTTATTAAGTTTAATTAATCACTTCATTCGGGTTCTATTCTTAATTTCTTGAAAGTCAAATAACATGAATAAATTGTCTTCAAAATCATACAAAAATTATGACATTTCATTGGATTGTTGAAAATTTTATGACAAAACCTGTTGCATAAATCACTCTCAGTGTAACAAATCCACCTTTTATGGGTGCCCACATTAAAAAGCATGATCGGAAATACATTAAACATGTTAAATATTTGATATGCAATAATCATTCCAGGTTCTGGTCCCTAGTGTCACCTGTCTTGATCATTCCATCTGTTCATTGGCGTGTCATCTTCGGATGTAAAGTGGGTAATGATTAAATTTGGAAGTAGGTTTGCGATGTTGCGACATTTGACGACTTATTTGTTTGTTTTTCTATCACTTTAATTGGTTTAATAATTGACGATAGGGATTAAATAAACACTTTCTTCAAATTATTCAATCTTTCCTCAATTTCACTCATTTTAACACATATTTCACAGAGTGCTTTATTTTGTTACAATTTGCTTCAAGATAAAGTAGATTTATATCTAATTCAAAATGACAATTAATATCTAGCACACTAATAACCAGCCCGTAGCCAGGGAGTGCAGTGGGGGCGTCGCACCCCCCCCCCCCAAAAAAAAATGACAATGTACAAAAAAGGTCCACAAAAAGTCCACCGAAAGAACACCTAAGCACCAAAATACGTAAATAGAGGTCGTTTTTTAATAAAATACAGCACAAAATGCTTGCAAAAGTGCCAAAAAACTTCTTCTTTTTTCACTTGTCACTTTGTCAAAACCACTAAAATTAGATTAGGGTCGACCAAAACGAAACTTTTCCCTCCAAAAGGTCCACTTTTTGAAAATCCGCACCCCTTGAAAAATCCTGGCTACGGGCCTGCTAAGAACTTATCAAGGGGTTTCTCTTTATGTGATTGATCATCGTGATCGAAAGTGGATAACGTGATAACAGTTTTGAAGTCACAATTACAATATTTCACATCACAAACTGCTCTATTTGGTTAAAATCTGCTATCACTTCAGGAAAAAATGGGGATTTAGTAAAATGGCAATCATTATGTATACACATTATACAAAGGTGTGCATGTTTTGGTCATCATTTTTCAACGTATAAGTATCTAACTTTGTTAAAACACAGATGATAATACTCGGTAAATTAAGAAACAGTGTGCTTATTATATTTATTTTATTACAGATAATTCGTTTTTCTGACTAATGTTTTAAGCCAGAGAAGTGAAGAGATGACAGAGCGTCCAAATTTAATAAACGTGTGGTCTTAGGTTCAAATCACTAACATGGCTTAGATTTTTGGTCAAGCACTTGGCCTCAAGAGAGAAAAAATAGACATATGCAACCCTTAACTTATCATATGATTTCTCTTTATATTAGTGATCGGAAGTGGATAATGTGATAATGGGTGTTTCCCAATCAACATTGCCACATCGTATACGTGAAACGAGTACCCTCTTTGCCAACTGTTTGAAGGCCGTATTCCGAAGATAGTAAATCAACACGTTCAAAATTGTAGTTGAAAATACCATCAACTGCGCAATGCACATCAGCCATAAAGATATGTCTCGTCTTGTCAAGTTTTCATAAACAAAAACAGTGACAATCGGTGTCCATCCGACTGAAAGACAGATGGTCATGATGAAAAATGTGGTGAATGCCTTCTTGTCAGATTTCTTGCCAATGGCTCTTTCTTGAGCAGCAATCTTTGACGCGTGGAATCTTGCTAAAAGAAACAGTCGAAGAAACATCGCAAGAGTTAACAGAAATGGGACAATGACAAATAGCAGAATAAACACAGTACCTTTAATATCAATGATTGTTTGATCTGTAGGACCTGTTGTACACGCATGCATACTTGGTGAATAGTATATTGTCCTTCCTGGCATAAAACAGTTTAAAGCTGCCATTGCAAACGCGCAAAACCATACTGATGAAGATATTATCAGAGCTCGCGGGACAGTCATCATTGTTTGATATTGAAATGGTCTTGTCACTGCGAAAAAACGTTCAAAATTGACACTCAAGAGGGACATAAGAGAAGAAAAGGAAAACACAATGTTGAAGAATCCAAGGATGACACAAAAAACATCTCCAAATGGCCATCGGTCGACGACTGTTGCTGAGAAGATCGGCAGAATGTATCCAAATCCTGATCCAAGATCCGAAATAGTCATTGATGTCATGAACACACGAGTAATCGGATTCATCTGTCGGATTTGTTGAAGAACAATAAGTGTCAGAGAATTGGCAAAGATGTTAAGGACGATGATGACGCCTGTTGCGGTGGCCTTGAAAACAAGAAGAGCAGTTGATGCTTGACTGTGTGCTTCTGACTGTAATTCAATGGTTTGATTTGTAATATTCATCTTGAATGTGGCTTTGCTGTCAAACGACAATTATTTGTCTACAAGACGGGGCTGTACGCTGTTTTGGATCGGACTTAACAATTACAATCCGTTTGAGAGTACTCCGGCCATGATCAATGTCATTGGACAGTTCCTATCAGTGGTTGGACGTAACCGATCTGGTAAGTTGCTTAACGACTTCAAAGGTATAATACTACCTTTATTTTTACATTTGATAATATGAGTCACTTTACAACAGGTATAGAAAATTCCTTCATGTTACGTCATCGTGTTTCAAAGCGCACAAATTACAGACCAACGACGTTTCAGGAATAATTAGTTTGCATCGAATGAAAAACATTTCGAAGGTTTGGCTGCTTGCTTGTTTGCTATTAATATGATTGAAGTTTTGGCCCTTAAATGAAATTATATGATTAATACTTTTTTCTTTAAGCAATTGAAAAAATGAATTCAAATTGTAATCAAATAAGTTGACATGGTGATAGTTCTTTACGACGCCTCTTTTTATTATTTGAAACATGTTATACACACATTTTTAACCATGTAGATATAGTTTTTAATATTAAATTTGCCAATTTATCACTCCAGGTTCTACTATATTGCAAGGCTCCATTACATTGTTCCATATATCTCAAACCAGCCTCTTGCCAAATAGAATTTGTACAGAGTCTGATAATTCTTTCTTGCCGGAGTAAGATTGAACATTTAAACTACATGTATATACAGATCACGATAATGTGAGAATATCATAATTTATAACCAGAGGTAAAATTAAATAAAATACATTTAATTTCCATTTTTTAAAGGAGGGCATTTTCACGGTAACGGAAGGACAATCACGGAATTTTTCTGTATTTCAAACACATACATTGCCAAAATTGAATTGGATAAAATAAAACTAATTCCATATTTAGTTGAGTATACCTAAAAGCATTCATATTCAACAGGAATTTTTTCATAAAAATTCCTTTGTCGCAAAATATGCATATTAATGAGGTCGGTCACAGAAGGACGGCAAAACGGACATGGTTTTTCACCTTGAGTACATTTTTGAAATTTTTTATGAAAGTTATGAAGAATACATTGCTTGGTGTTTCTGCAATAGTTTGCCACATTCCACTTCAAAATATTCCCTACGGTTATGTTTTAACAATGCGAAATGCGAAGGGATCATGGTCACGGAAGGACGGTAACTGAAGGACAATTTGTCCGCTGATTTTTGGGTGCACTGAACCGTAAAGCCTGGTCAGGTTTAACAAAAAATACAACCTCATGTGTAAATTTGATCCTTATTTAAACCATTTAGAACAATAACACCCAAGTAAACAACCAAGAATGGGTTAAAAAACTTAAATAAAAATTACTACTTTTCATTATGAAAATCAAGAAATTTGACCAAAAATTAGGTTTTTTAAAGAAATTTCATAGACATCTTTGTTCAGTCTTTTCAAAATTAGGTTCATTTTAAAGAGCTTCAAAATAGCTTTCTTTTGATACCAAATATATGGTGGTAGCATTTTTCATTGAATAGTTACATCATTTTTTCAATATTTTTCTCATGTCCACTTTTTCGTGAAAATGCCCAGGATTGCAAGAAGGAACAGATTTAATGTGCTCAGGAAATGAATTCCAGATTAATCATCCTTGGGTACGAATGGTATTTATACCCAAATCAGTTTTGAAAAATGGTGGCCTGCATAAATTAGATCAGGCGTTATTAGATGATCGGGTAGCATCCTCAGAAATGTAAGACTATTTTACAAAATATTGATCTAAATAAGAGACAAGGCATTTAGCATTATGTGTAACCAGAGACTTCTGATGTGTTTTGATAATCTGAGAATATCATAAATCGTTAAAGTATTTAACTTCGAAAATGAAGGATACGGTGAAATATGCAGGCCAAGCAAACTTTGTACGAAGACTCACAATTCTTTTTTACCGGAGTAAGATTATTTTAAACTACATTTTTTTGAATTGTCCAATATATAATATTACAATAATACAAATGAGGAAACAAACGTATACATGATGAAGTGAAAATACACTATTACGGGCAGGGATATGTTTCAGTCGATATAAAATACCCCAACTTATTTTGACACAAATTATTTGTATTATAATTTATAAGTATTTATAAGTATTATGTTTCTGCTAAGTTAAGCATTCATAAATACAAGACACTTAACACTATACTTATTTCATTACCTTGATTTACTCATTTCATTACTATAACGATTCTTACAAATAATATGCTTTGTTTTGTCAATATTCAGAGATTATTTATTTTAAACTAAAGAGATGTGTTGGATAACTCGATATTTAGTAAAGTAATGAGATGATCTGAATTGTAGTCAGTAATAACGATATTAGTGTCGTCAACATGGATAAAAAAAACCGTTCAGTGTTGATAAACACATTCAAAAGTAAAGAACCCAGAAATGATCCTTGTGGGACACCACACTGACTCGTAACAATATCAGACTTACATTTATTGATATGGATTGACCATGAGATCTTAATCTATAAATTAGAATATTGCGGTTTAAGGGGAATTGTTCTTGGGTGGTTTAACCCTTGTTCTCCTGAGCTGTTTTTGTAACACGTTCTCCGAAGGGGGGGGGGGGGGTTGTTGCAACCCCCACTGCTAATATTTTGGAACGGAACCCCCTATGAACTTGATTTTGTTATTAACAGATAGGTAGGACCCTCCCCTATCCAACGATACCAAGATCATTAAAATCGGCCAGGGCGTTACGTAATTATTACGTCATAAAGTACTTTCGGGTTGGAAAATCAGGCAAAATTGCATTATGGCAAAATGGCCACCAAAACCAAAATTTTGTTATAAAAGTTCTAAATAACGGATTTTCGTCCGATTTTTTGCTAATTAAGAAGGGAAATGATGATTCTAACGTGTCTTGTAAGTTTGAGTCTTATAGTATGCATATTTTTTAATGGCGACTTTAAAAATTTCAGGGATTTCACCAACCCCCTCTACACCCCAACTTTGACGGCCTAACCCTAACCCCACCTTAGGTGCTACCCCCTAGTTTTTTCATCAAAATGACCGCAAAGGATGTAAAAGAGATTACCCAAATGCCTGGGGCCGGTTGTTTATGCGTTCTTATGAAACGGGGAAAAACCTTAGGTGGGCCCCCTTCGGAGAATAAGGGTTAAATGTTATCTACAAAATAGAAACAGTTTGTGAGATATCAATCATGTGACTCAAAATAAAAAATGCGGAGTTCCACAGGGATCTATCCTGGACCCATTACTGTTCATACTTTATATAAATGATATCACAAGTACAACTGCTCTTTTTGAAATGATCCTATTTGCAGATGTCACAACTTTAATCATATTCTCAATCTGATATTTCGTTCAAAATAGAATGTATTACCAAGGAACTCTGTGAAATAGTAATTGGTTTGAAGCAAATAAACTTTCTGTCATTGCCAAAAAACAATTACATGACTCAACGGAAACATCACATAATACTTATAAGTATGTAGATTAAGTTCAATTGATCAAAACGAAAGAGCCAATAGCCCTGAAGAGTCTATATGAAATGAGAAAAACTAACAACGATTCAGATAAACATAAAGGCCCGTATTCCAGAAAGGTGTTTAGCTAAACCATTGTTTAACTGTTGACGGGAAATAACACCTTGATTTAGCTAAACACCTTTCTGGAATACGGGCCAATGTAGCTGTTTTGTTGGATAGTGTTTGTTTGGACAGAGTCACTTCTACCAAATTTTAGACATGGAAAAATCATATCGATGCAATATCTAAAACAGTATCCAGAAATATTGGAATGTTGATAAAATTAATGGTACTCTTGTGTTACCTAACATAAATTATGGTATTCTAATATAGATTAACACTGAACATATCTAGATAAAATTCATTAACTACAAAAGTGGGCAGAAAGGACTATTTGTTTTGAACATTAGATGTCATGCTAATCCGCTCGTCAAAAAAATCAAAATGTGTATGACACTTTTAAACTTGATTTATAGGCTATTCATGTATAGGCTTCATAGAGTTTGCTACCTGATTACCTGATAATTATTTTCGTTAACATAATTAGAACCCAAAACTGTAGCATCCACATATAAGAGTAAGAAAGTTTTTTCTGATCGATCAATTCGGACTTCTGGTCCTGTCTTATGGAAACAAAACAACAACAACAACAACAACAAGCCAAAACTGCCAAAGGGTTTAGAAGCATGTTTAAAGAACATTTTTTACAAACATATACATAAACTTGAGTTTTGAAACTATTCAGATCGTTTTGGGCATGTCTTGTTTTAAAGCACATCTTTTACAAACATATAGATAACTGAGTTTTGCAACCATTCAGATCGTTTGAACGTCTTGGGCATGTAAAATACGGTAGTTATTTTCAGTGTAAATGAAGTCCAAATGACAATCATTATGTAACATCATGATACACATGCTTTGGTCAACATTACCAGACAGTAGTTTTATATTTCGGTTGACTTTTCAGCAAAACTTACGTATATGTAAGACTTTGTAAAACACAGATGATAATACTCGGTATAGAAACAGTGTGCTTATCATATTTATTTTGCTACAAAAAAAATTCAATGCTTATCGCCAGAAAAGTGAAGATAACTTGAAGATTCGCACTAAACGTCTGTCCATTTCGTCTATGCTTATCTCAAACATGCCCAATGGTCATAACGATTGCTGAGATGGCAGAGCGTCTGAATTTAATAAGCGGGAGGTCCCTGATTCCCCGCCGGATTCAAATCATGACCCAGAGACTTGTCTACGTCCCCGAGGGAAAGAATAAACATATACACCCTCTGAACTTTAACAGTGATTTCTTCTTAAATTGCTTCTCCATGTTAGTAATCAGAAATGGAAAATGTGATAGCGGGTGTTTCCAAATCAACACTTCCACATCGTACACGTGAAATGAGAACCCTCTTTGCCGCATGTTTGAAGGCCGTATTCCGAAGATAGTAAATCAACACGTTCATAATTGTATTCAAAAATGCCATCAACTGCGCAATGCACATCAGCCATAAAGACGTCTCTTGTCTTGTCAGGTTTTCGTAGATAAAAAGAGTAAGAAGTGGTGTCCATCCGACTGAAAGACAGATGGTCATGATAAAAAATGTGGCGAATGCCTTCTTGTCAGATTTCTTGCCGATGGCTCTTTCTTGAGCAGCAATCTTTGACGCGTGGAATTTCGCTAAAAGAAAAAGCCGAAGAAACATCACAAGAGTTAACAGAAACGGGACAATGACAAATAAGAGAATAAACACGGTACCCCTGATGTCCACGACCGATTGATCTGTTGGGCCCGTTGTACACGCGTGCATAACTGACGAATAGTATACCGTCCTTCCGGGCATAAAACAGTTTAAAGCTGCCATTGCAAACGCACAAAGCCATACTGACGACGATATCATCAGAGCTCGCGGAACCGTCATTAATGTTTGGTATTGGAATGGTCTTGTCACTGCGAAATATCGTTCAAAATTGACGCTCATGAGGGACATAACGGACGAAAAAGAAAACTCGATGTTAAAAAATCCAAAGATGGTACAAAGAAAATCACCAAATGGCCACCTGTCAGCGATAGTTGCAAAGAATATCGGCAGTATGTATCCCAGTCCTGATCCGAGATCCGCAAGAGTCATTGATGTCATGAACACGCGAGTAATTGGATTTATTTGACGAATTCGTGGAAGAATAATAAGAGTCAGAGAGTTTGCAAACAGATTGAGGACGATGATGACTCCTATTGCGGTGACCTTGAAAACAAGAAGAGCAGCGGATGCTTGACTGGATGCTTCTGACTGTAACACGAGAGTTTGATTTGTAACATTCATCTTGTCACTTTGTTCTCAAACGACGATATCTCCAATACGTGGCTGTAAGCAGCACTGTATTTAAGCAACTTGGTCCGACCCACTACTGGTTAATGGTGCTCCAACTATGATCAGTCTCGATGGGCAGTTCCTCGGGCAACCGATCTTGGTGGTTATTTAATGTTTACGCTATAGTAGAGAAGATCGGCAGAATATATCCGAATCCACAACCAAGGTCGGAAAGGGTCACTGATGTCATGAACACGCGAGTAACCGGATTCATCTGATGAATTTGTTGAAGAATAATAAGAGTCAGAGAATTTGCAAACAGATTAAGGGCGATGATGACTCCTTAAAATTTGTGGTAGCCTTGAAAACAAGAAGAGCAGTCGAGGCTTGACTCGATACTTCTACTTCATGTAATGGGAGAGTTTCATCTGCGACATTCTTCCTATATGAGACTTTCCTTTCAAACAACAATGAATTATCTTCAAGATGGGCCTAAAAGCATGACAAGTGGTATTGTATTTAAGCCACTGGGAGCAACGATAATTATATTATGTTCCCAACTTTGATCAATCCCATGGGATCGAAGAAACCAAGTCCAAACGTGTAAAAACTTTTTTTATTTCTCATCTGGCTTTTTACTTACGATTTTATTTACATCCAGGTTTCCGTAGCATATCAATTGCATTCGTTTACTCACCATCGTGTTTACACACAAGTTTGAACGACATTACCCTGTTTTGTGATATGGGTTTGTTAATTAATCTACATGAACGTTGCACTTATATTCATGCTGAATTACATAGTATATAAATATTAAACGGAGAATAGGTAGAAACATGTAGAGCAATTACATTAAAATTGAATTTTTCAACTGCTCAACCACAACAGTCAATTACGGTATGTTGTGTGGTTTAAAAATACACTTCTGACAGCTGATTGAATCAAGTTTCTTTGTGTGAGCATTTATGATTAATTAAATTGTAATCAAATAAAGTTGACACGCTCTTGATAACACTTTTAAACTATGTTTTCAAACTATTTGAAACTCACATTTACGTTTCTATTTTCAAACTATATGAATAATTATCATTCCAATTTATATAATTTGCAGTGGCAGCACCACAGGGGTACTTCCCCCTCCAAGAAAGGGGAGGAAAACTAAAAGGAAGAAAAGAAAAGGAGAAAGAGAAGAGAAACTTTTGATTTAATTTGTTCGTCATTGACCTAAATCCATCTTAGTGAAAGTTGAATGAAGTATAAAATCTTGTGATAGCAGCTATCAAGAAATTATAAAATCTGTTGATTAAAGCCATTAAGATTAACATTCCGGTTATAAATTCATAGACATTTTTGTTCAGTCTTTTCAAAATTAGGTTCATTTAAAAGAGCTTCAAAATAGCTTTCTTTTGATACCAAATATATGGTGGTAACATTTTTCATTGAATAGTTACATCCTTTTTCAATATTGTTCTCATGTCCACTTTTTCGTGAAAATGGCCATTTAGGGATGGTCATTTGGGCAGAATAATAAAAATACCCTGTATACTCCTAGCTTTGGAGGGTCATAGCTTTAAAACAATACAATAAAATTTAAAAAAAAAGCTTGAAATTTAAGCTTTAAACTTGTATTGGAGCATTTTAGATCACTTGTAACGCGATGAGGCATATCATCAAAACAATTAAATCGTATCTCCTGATTTCAAGTAGTCATTGACCTAAACATCATATTTCGGGTTAAATTTTCTGATTTAATTGCATTATTAAGTTATCAACCTCCAAAGACAGGAGTTAATTCTTTCTGGGACACCCCGTATGCACCATCATTTCAATACAATGCAGCAATTTTATACATGTTCCTTAAATTCAATTATTGATAGCAATGAAATCAAATGGCAGAAATTATTGTGTCTTGTTACCAACATTTTTGATTAATAATCTTGATGTGATTTGATCATTGGGACAACTCTATTGTGAAAAACTTAATTATGTCGATAGCATAAAGCACATCATCATCTATGAGAAACATCCTGGAAACCCGGGGGACTACTCGCATGCTAAAGAGGCACTCATGCTCGTGAAATTGAACCCTACATATACGTAATTGTTGACAGCAGATTGCGTCCCAAAATGAAGTAAGATGTCGTAAATCGCACCCCAAATACTGTTTAGGCGTATTTATTGATGGAATTTTGACATGGAAAAATCATATCGATGCAATATCTAAAACAGTATCCAGAAATGTTGGAATGTTGACAAAACGGTACTTTTGTGTTACCTTACATAAATTATGGTATTCTAACATGGGGTAACACTTAACATATCTAGATAAAATTCATTAACTACAAAAGTGGGCAGCCAGGACTATTTGTTTTGAACATTACATGTCATGCTAAACCGCTCTTCAAAAAACTCAAAATGTTTATGACACTTTTAAACTTGACCTATAGGCGATTCATGTATAAGCATCATAGAGATTTGCTACCTGATACTAGTATATAATTATTTTCGTTAACATAAAGGCGGTGTCACACATCACAAAACGTACGAATAACGTACTAATAACGTACACTGGATTTGTCATTGAAATACATGTAATATCGATTACCATACAAGTTCGTTATTAGTACGTTATTTGCACGGTACGGTGATGTGTGACACCGACTTAATCAGAACCATAACTATCCCGCAAGAAATGCCCAAAATTATAGCATCCACAAGACTAAGAACGTTTTTTCTGATCAATCAATTCGGACCTCTGGTCCTGGCTTATGGAAACAAAATAGAAGTCAAGTTAGCTCAATCGGTAAGGCGCTCGCTTGCGGTGCAGAAGGTCCCGAGTTCGAACCCCGCCGGTGCCAAAAGTTGAATGTGCTTGAAATTCCCTTGGACAAGGAACTAACTGCTAGTTGTCTCGTGGAAACCCCTACGAAACTCGGGGAGCTGACCCGGGCAGCGATGGTGCGTATGTGGGTTGATCAAGGTTCAGCGCCCCTAGAGGTTGTCGCAGAACCTGAAATGATGCTTGGTGTGGAATGGAGCTTACTTGGGACACAGTGGTCAGCGAACACCTGTAAAGTGTGCAGAGGCCGAGTGGAATTACAAATCTGGGAGGCATAGCGCACTATAAATCCCCAGTATTTTTTTTTTTAATTTTAAAATAACAAAACAAGCCAAAACTGCCAAAGGGCTTACAAGCATGTTTAAAGCACATATTTTACAAACATATACATAACTGAGTTTTGAAACCATTCAGACCGTTTGAACGAGCTTCAACGTTTTGGGCATGTAAAATACGGTAATATTTTTTAGTATAAATGAAATCCAAATGACAACCATTATGTAACACATGATATAAATGCTTTGGTCAACACCAGACAGTTGTTTTATATTTCAGTTGAGTTTTCAGCAAAACTTACGTACGTGTAAGACTTTGTAAAACACGGATAATACTCGGATAGAAACAGTGTGCTTGTCATATTTATTTTGCTATAAAGTCTTAATTCTTATCGCTAGAAAAGTGAAGATAATTTGTATGTATATACTAAACTTCTGTCCATTTACATCTAGTGCTTATCTCAAACATGTCAAATGGCCATCACGATCGCCGAGATGGCAGAGCGTCTGAATTGAATAAGCGGGAGATCCTGCATTCAGATCAAGGCATAGAGATTTGTCTAGGTCGCCGGGGGGGGGGGGGGGGGGGATAAACATACACCCTCTGAACTTCTCCATGGGGTATGCATTTCATGCAAGTACTGTGCATCATTGATTGATTGAACTTAGTGCTTCTCCATGTTAGTAATCAGAAGTGGTGCTTCTCCTTGTTAGTAATCAGAAGTGGAAAATGTGGTAACGGGTGTTTCCAAATCTATACTGCAACATCGCACACGAGAAATGAGAACCCTCTTTGCCGCATGTTTGAAGGCTGTATTACGAAGATAGTAAATCAACACGTTCACAATTGTATTCAAAAATGCCATCAATTGCGCAATGCACATCAACCATAATGATATGTCTCGTCTTGTCAAGTTTTCGTAGATAAAAAGTGTGAAAAGTGGTGTCCATCCGACTGAAAGACAGATGGTCATGATGAAAAATGTGGTGAATGCCTTTTTGTCAGATTTCTTGCCGATGGCTCTTTCTTGAGCGGCAATCTTTGACGCGTGGAATTTTGCTAAAAGAAAAAGCCGAAAAAACATCACCAGAGTTAACAGAAATGGGACAATGACAAATAACAAAACAAACACGGTACCCCTGATGTCCACGACCGATTCATCTGTAGGGCCCGTTGTACACGCGTGCATAACTGACGAATAGTATACCGTCCTTCCTGACATAAAACAGTTTAAAGCTGCCATTGCAAACGCACAAACCCATCCTAATGACGATATCATAAGAGCTCGCGGGACAGTCATCAGTGCTTGATATTGAAATGGCCTTGTCACTGCGAAATATCGTTCAAAATTGACACTCAAGAGAGACATAACGGACGAAAAAGAAAACTCGATGTTAAAGAATCCGAAGATGGTACAAAGAACATCACCAAATGGCCACCTGTCAGCGATAGTTGCAAAGAATATCGGCAGTACTCCAAGTCCCGATCCAAGATCCGCAAAAGTCATTGATGTCATGAACACGCGAGTAATTGGATTTATTTGATGAGTTCGTGGAAGAATAATAAGTGTCAGAGAGTTTGCAAACAGATTGAGGACGATCATGACTCCTATTGCGGTGGCCTTGAAAACAAGAAGAGCATCAGATGCTTGACTGGATGATACTATTTCATGTAATGCGAGAGTTTGATTTGTGACATTCATCATAAATGAGACTTTCCTTTCAAACAACCCGTACGACTATACTCCAATAGGAGGGATGTACTTTTCCGGAAGAAGAACAATGAATTATCTTCAAGACAGGCCTGTAAGCATGGTAAGCGGTATTGTATTTCAGCCACTGGAACCAACGATAATTACATTATGTTCCAACCCAACTTTGATCAATCCCATGGGATGGAAGAATCCAAGTCCAAACGTGTAATTTTTTTTTTCTCATCTGGCTATTTACTGACGATTTTATTTACATCCATGTTTGCAACAAATATAAAGGTTTCCGTAGCATATCAATTGCATTCGTCCACTCAACATCGTGTTTACACACGATTTTGAACGACATTACCTTGTTCTGTGATATGGGTTTGTTAATCAATCTACATAATTTAAACGTTGCATTTATATTAATGCTGAATAAATATTGAACGGAGAATAGGTAGAAATATGTGGGGCAATTAAATTAAAATTGAATTTTTCAGTCAATTATGTTGTGTGGTTTAAAATACACTTCTGACAGCTGATTGAATCAAGTTTCTTTGTGTGAGCATTTACGATTAATTAAATTGTAATCAAATAAAGTTGAAACGTTCTTGATAACGCTTTTTAAACTATCTTTCAAACTATTTTAAACTCCGTTTCTATTTTCAAACTATATACATATATTTTTAATCAATTATCATTCCAATTATCATTTGCATTGGCAGCACCACAAGGGAATTTCCCCTCCAAAGGAAGGGGAGGAAAAATAAAAGGAAGACAAGAAGAGAAGGAGAAAAACAAGAGAAACTTTTGATTTCATTTGTTCGTCATTGACCTAAACCCATCTCAGTGAAAGTTGAACAAAGTATAAAATCTTGTGATAGTCTGATAGAAGCCATAAGAATCTTTTGATAAAAGCCATTAAAATTAAAATTCCCGGTTATAAATTACAAAAATATGTATGGATGCCACTTCCATCAAAAAACAAAAAATTAATTTTTCACACAACATTTACCTCTTTCCTCAAAATCATCAAGCGCAACTTTCCACTCATGTTGCCGAAGCAGTGCACCCCTTATCTATGACTGAAGAAAAGTATATTCTCAGTCTTACAATATTTTTTACATACATTTTTGTACCTGATCAGCTTTGGAAAATGATCATTAATTTTGAACTTTCTGTTAATAAATTACACAACATAAGAAAACATTTAATGACATAAATAATGATTTATTTACTCTTAATATATCATGTACAAATTCCAATTGTTATATTACTCAGAAATAAAAGAACATTGTAGTACATATAGAATAGTATTTACATTTTGGGATGGTCATTTGGGCGGAATAATAAAAATACAGGGTGCCCCAGAAAGAATTAACACCTAGCTTTGGAGGGTCATAACTTAAAAACAATACAATAAAATCACAAAAAATAGCTTTAAAATTTAAGCTTGGAAGGGAGCATTTTAGACCACTTGTAACGCAATGAAGCATATAATCAAAACCATTGAATTGTATCACCTGATTTTTACACTCAAGGTAGTCATTGACCTAAACATGATATTTCAAATTAAATTTTCTGATTTTATTGCACATTATTAAGTTATGAACCTCCCAAAGACAGGAGTTAATTCTTTCTGGGACACCCCGTATGCACCATCATTTCAAGACATGCAGCAATTATACCTGCGCCTTAAATTTAATTATTGATAGCAATGAAATCAAACACTAGAAATTATTATATCTTGTTACCAAAATTTTTGATTGATAACCTTGATGTGATTTGATCATTGGGACAACTCTATTGTGAAAAACTTAATTATGTCGATAGCATAAAGCACATCGTCATCTATGAGAAACATCCTGGAAACCCGAGAGACTAGTCACATGTTAAAGTGGTACTCATGCTCGTGAAATTGAACCCTACATATACGTAATTGCTGATTGCACCCCAAAATGAAGTAAAGATGTCATAAATCGCACCCCAAATGCTGTGTGACCGCGTAAAATTGTAATCACATTTATCTTACAATTTAGCTATTAAAAAGGTATACATTTGAAGTTTTTCGTTCATGAAGTAAATACTTATTTTCTCTTGTTTAAGATGTTTTTATGCAAAAAATGAACAGTACGATACTAAGGTGAGCAACACAAAGTGAAAAATGAACATTAGCAGCAGAAGTGGCTAGAATTTGCAACCCTAAATGGTGCAAATTATGCTGAAAACTAACCCTTTTTCACACACAGATCCTTTTATGCCAATTTTAATGATGAGTATGAGAACCAACAGCCATCTGGAGTAGTTCTCCCTGAGCTATACTTTGATCAACACTAAATAGACAGGAATTATTAGGCTCTCCTTTGTCTGCAAGTAAACATAATCCCAGTTACACATGCGCCATAGATAATGATGCGCAAGTCACACATGCAACATGCGCTGCTTCTCCTGCAGTTGTGCTGTGTCCAGCTACACATGCGCTTATCTGTATCAATTCACGATGTGAAGAGGCCTGCCTCTTTGGTGTTGATCAAAGTATAGGAGTAAGTATCTACTGTATCATTTTTCACAATGTTACAAATTACTGCTTACTGTACAAACACAAATTTATAGTTTAGAAGGACGATGAACTAAGTTGACTTCCAATTACCTTTACATATTAAATATTGTGCAATAAATTACCTGTTTCGGGTGGGATTTCAGAGTCATTTGGATGTCCTTAAGGGCACAGTTAACCCCGGCGGTTTGTTCCAATACAGAATTTTACTTTTTTACATTATTGGATACTTTAATATGTTACCTTTGATAACAGACAATAAAATATTACAAAACCCGATGTTTTACACAAGTTATGGGAGAAATAAAAATGATATTTCACATTTTTCTGTTTTAAAAAGCCACGTGGCTGTTGGCGGGAAAATAATGGCATAGATACGCGCCCTACATTTTGCGCCATGGTTGCATGCCTTAATGCGTGTGCCTTTTGCGCGGCAAGAAATGTTGCGTGTGCAGGTTAACGCGGTGCGTAATTGTTCTTACGTAGCTAAATTTGTGAAATCCCGCATGATTATTGTCAAAATTGTAAACGAAGACCAAATAACTTACAATTTATATTTTGGTTTTCATTATTATTTTCAAAATTAGGACCTAAAAATCGTATCTGAAAATTGAGCATGGTACTAACCATTATTATAAATAAGTTGATAACATTTCATGTCTGACACCCAAGTTTAATGCATTAAAATTCATCATTTTTAGGTCAAAATGACCGATTTTTACATAAAACACAGGATTTCTCCTATTTGAGTTTTCGTGAAAACGTCAAATTTACAAACAAGATAACTATAGTTTAGGAAAATGTAGAACTTGAACTTTAATTTTCATCTTGTAGTAGACATCTTTCTCTAGGAACGAATTTTTTATTTTTCAAAGTTAGATCCTGTAACTCGAGTTATGTTTAATAATGTAGTGAAATTTTAGCCAAAAATATTATAACAATAACTTTTTTGATGGTTTATTAAATATTTTGAGAACCAAATATTTATTTGGGAAAACAAAAAATGCGTTCCAAGGCCAAACGGTCCAGATTAGGAAACTTAATATGAAACAAACTTTCCAGAATAGGTTTTTTAGTTATCTTGTTTGAAAAAATTGCAGTCAAAATTTTATATTATGACGATTTACTTAAAAAGTATATTTTGTTGAGACAATCCGATATCAAAATCATATTCCTCATTAAATTTCCTTTCAGAAAATGTATACTTTTATATAATTTTACCAAATATTAACACTTTTACAAGCAAAAGACAAACTCTGAAAACAAGGGGTTAACTGTGCCCTTAAATGATGCTTTACTGCAGCTCATTTCGTCATGTGAGTGCAAGAAAGTCGTATCTGCAATGGCTGCCCTAAGTTATATTTATTTTACACCTTGTCACAAGAATGTGAAAAATCTCTCAAAATTATCCTGTCTTATGTCAGTGGTTCTTGAAATGGTTCTTCAGGTGACCATCACCTGAAGAACCATTTCAAGAACCACTGACCCAAGACTGGAGGTCATAGAGTGTGCAATCCAAATTTATGACATAAGGCAGCTATTGCAGATACGACTTTCTTGCACTTACATGATGAAGAAAAGAACAACGTAAATGTA
>JXSR01S073187.1:30671-55217 GCA_000969725.1 Ophiothrix spiculata
GGTTGTAAGAAGCAGATAAAACCATAAATGTCTTTATTATCAAATATATCAGATTTTTGCAAGGATTCTGTAGACATTTTTACATAAACGGGCTTTGTGCGATAGGACGCTGTTTACCAGGTGTTAAAATTGACCTGGGTATACAAATCCTAGGCTGTAGAAGCATACGTACAAGCTCGTAAAAGTGCCTTGTAAGCTGTGACTCCAAATTCCTTGTCACAAATTCAAAGATGTATGCACTGTCAAACCTGGGGCCGATTTCACTAACATTTAGCCATTTTGATCGTTAACTCCAAAAATAATTGCTAAATTGTTAAAAATACTCGTTATTTAGCGATCATTTTACGAGTGAGCGACCAAAATGGAGTTAGCGATGATCGCTAAATGTTAGTGAAATCAGCCCCTGGACTAAAATTTAACCAAGGATTAAAGCTAAATTAAAAATGTAGAATTCTAAACTAGATCTATGGCCATGCGTCATGAACTCGCCGCCCAAAAAGGGTGGTTTTGTTACATTTTTCTATACCCAGTGCCGCATAATTTGACTTATAATTTAAAAACCCAACATGCTATAAGCTTAAATGAGGTGTCATTTTAAAGATGAAAGGTTAGGAAACAATACTGCAAAGTTTCACTAACATAGCATTTACACAATTGAATCTTGTTCAAAGTTGGGCAAGGGTGGTGGAGGAGGCGGTGCCGCCCTGTACAAAGTCTATGGGATAGCCACATTTCTAGTCATCAAATTCGCTAAGTAATTAATAAGTTTGCCAAATTCCAACACATTGTATTGAATTTGGTATCAAAATGACCAGTCAACTATGCTCTTCAAGTTTAAATGTACATATTTTATCACATAATTTGGAAATCTAAAGAAACAATGTCGGTGGAATGGACATTTTCCAATATCTCCTGTACAAAGCAATGCTAAAGAATGCTAAACTTACTTATTGCTGTAACTTTTTAATTACAAACCCTATCATGATCAATGTATACATATTCTGAAAGGAAATTTGATGAGGAATTCAAAAATGCAGTTTATATTTGTGTAGGGGGTTGTTTTTAAATTTTTGTGATTAAAAAATGATTTAATTTGAAGGAAAATAATTGATTTTTTTTTGGAGCACCCTGTATCCAGAAAAAAGCGTACATAAGAATAATACTTTCCCATATTCTGACAGTAAATCTGTTCTTGAACCAAATTATGTGAATGATAAGTAAATTTATAATAACAGGTAAAAAATTTACATTGCAGAACTTGTGTACTTTTTTGTTAAAAAAACTACTGTTTCACCCTGTATATGTTCAAGGTCACCCTGTAGATTGGCTTGCAATGTGCAAAATAAGATTCCTTATATCTTCAGCTTTCCAAATGTGTATACTTATCTTAGGTTCAAGTGCAGTTTTAGTGAAATATTTAAGGTTAAACATTAATAGGTGACATATTATGAAAATTAAGGCATGTAACGCAAAAGTCGGCGAGTTCATGACGCATGGCCATATACTAGGTTTATTTGAACATCTATTTAAATGTTCAAACACAGCAATCATCAAAAAATATTTGCAAAGAATGTAGCACCTGCATGATTTACTAGAGGGTTTGAGAACCTAAGCTTGATCAGAAATACTGACCGGGTATGATTGTGCACTGGTTAAAATATTGCAACATCTACTTTATAGAAATTTATATGAAATGCAGATATTATACCTTGCAACTATCAAACTGCAAATTGTTCCTGCAACATTGGAGTAGAACCCAATCCAGCCTGCATCTTTCTGCAAACAAAGATAGAATAGCACATATTTGATATTATATACTGTATTTCAACCATCTTGAGAAAAACCCGTAAATAGTTCTTTAGAAAAGACTATTTACAGGTTTTAAAAAGACTATTTACGGGTTTTGAAAGACTATTTACGAGTTTTTTGCATAATTTATAGCCGCTTCACTTTCACTCTTACGCGCGCAACAAACTTAGACATGCAAGCCAATACGCGCTCATGGTTATAGCATTTTGTTAGTGCATTTTTTAAGATTAATTAGATTAGGGCATTGGGCAAGTAAAAATTACATTATTTTAGAATTTTAGAAATGTATTAACTTATACAGTATATAAAACAAATATATACTGACAATTTTTCAGATCTCTGGATTAAAACTATGGTCCTTCAGTGACTAAAATTTAGCTATTTTACTGAGGGGGGCTACGCCCCTCAGTTAAATAGCTAAATTTTAGTCACTTCAGGTCCATACGCCCCTCAGTAAAGTAGCTAAATTTTAGTCACTTCAGGTCCATAGTTTTAACCAGAGATCTTCCAAGTCAGTATATATTTGTATATCACCTTATATGTGTCATGTTTGAACCATACACAGTGCTGATGCTGAGTAAGTGTTGGTCAATATGTTTAAAAGATGGCAAAGTAACAAGCAAATTGAAGTTAAAATCTTTAACTTTCTGGTCCAAAATATGGTCAAAACAAGTAAGGATAAGATGAATAATTGCAGTTATTTATAAAAAATAATAACTAAGCACCATCTTTTCCTTTGGGCCTTGTTTAAAACATGTCTGCTCTTATAAGCAACTGGTGCATACTGCATAGTTCAGTTGTCTAATTAATAAATTCAATTATATAGATTAATGTCCTCTGCTTGGTTAAAAGTGAGGGCCTGGATGTAACTAACCCCTATAATTTCACTATGCCAGGGGCATATTTTTCACTAGGCCCGCTCAATGTATTTTGCACCGTGTAACTTGAGCTTTACGCACCCGACTATAAGCATTCATGGTTCAAACATGCGCTGCAGTGCGTAAGCTAGTTATAGAAGGCGGTCAGCACTGTAAGGACAAACAAATATCGTAAATTATCATTGGGCATTTTGAGTGCTAAAATAGTTTTTTTGACCAACCAGATGACAATAATCTATATATTGGGTATATAAAACAAATATTGACTGCTTTTCTACAGGGCATGGTTAAAAGTATTTCCTCTCAGTGATCTTAACACCATGAATATGCCCTCAGCTTCGCTTCATGCATATTCATGGTTTTGAGATCACCTCGGGGAAATAATTTAAACCATGCCCCTCAAAGCAGTTAATATTTGTATAATATGTGAAGGATGTAGGCAATTGTAATTTTTGATATTTTATTACAATCTGATTGTGCATTAAACATGCTACATTTTGACCCAAACGCCATCATTATTGGTCATCTGGTTACAGAGATACAACAATTTATGGACCTTAATTTAAAAACAATGAAAATCAAAAGAAGCTTCTACCTTTATTGTCCTGTATCTCAAATTCAACAACTCACTGTATCTCCTTATACAGGAGCGAACCATTGCAATTAGGTATGAATCCACAGTTGATATTCAAATTAGCGCGTCACGCACGGTACACCGTTTACGCAGTACTATTAAGTCGGCGCACTGCTCATGGCGCGTCGGGCACTTATAGTATGTGCAAAAGCCCGGTGCTTGGGAACAATTGAAAATGTAAAAGTAGCAAACATTCATAAACTAGCACTTTGCTTCCGATTATGCTAAATATTTTTAATGAAGATGAGTAGGCCTATCTGTTATTTTTATTGAAAACATTTAGAATTTAATTCATACTATGAAGTTTTTCATTGTTGAAAGATATTCAAACATGCCACAGAGTTATCATCGAGAATCAACAACTCTGCATCCGATGCGTCGGCGTATTTTTATCACGCGGCTAAAGCCACCCTCGAGCGATAAAAATATGCAGACGCATGGATGCATCGTTGTTGATTCGCAAAGAACAACTCTATGGCGCGTTTGAATAACCTAAATCAATATTCCTGACATCCGGCTCATTCCCCTTGATCACGTAACACATATGCCTACACTAGCCAGAAATAATTGAAAATTGAAATAGCTGAACTTTTTTAAAAAAAAGTTCAGCCTATTTCAAAACAGGGGTAATTCACACAAGTTACAAAACAAAAAATATCTTATTTTAATGACTTAACAAACATGCAGTGTTGAAAAATAATTCATCAAAATTAACAATAAATAAAAAAAAAACATGCAAGTGTTATAAAATGCTACATTACCTGCCCAACGCCAACTTGATGCTGAAAGATTGTGTCAAACTGTGTAGACCAAACATTAAACACACCTAAGATGGAAGCAAAAGCTAGTGCTGGCATCCAAAACGCACGACTCCTAGATCATGAAGAAGAAAAAAAAATGCAATATAAATATCTTAAGGTTAGTACACTTTTTCACTTACAAAATTCAAGGACTTTCAAGAACTTTTCCAAGAAGAATTCAAGGACTTTTCCCCTTATCAGCGGTGGCCGGCGGAATATGTGTCAAAAAATAAAATTAATTTGTTTTCGCTCATTTTTAGATAAAAATAATTGCATGATAAATTCTTTTGACATATTAATTTTTAACATTTCTAACATTCAAGGACTTTCAAGGCCTGGAAATTGCAAAATAAAATTCAAGGACTTTCAAGGATCTGTACTAGCTCTGTTTTAATGACAAGAAATGTAAAAATTATATAGCTATGATAACTTGAATGGCTATGGGTCAATTTGAAAAACTTGCAATTTTCATTTTTCTGTATACAAAGGTAACCCTTTCAACTCTAGCTGTTCTAATAAGGTATATATTCTACCCATCTCTGTATCCCTGACCTTGATCAACCGAAAAGTTTAAATCGCTATTCTGTCGGACGCAGTTGTTGAACTTGGCTTGCTCATTCATTGTTGGTAACAGGTGTGACACTCACTGTCTATGGAGTGAACCAATATTTCCAAAATAATGTTATGTTTCTGCTCTGATTCATTAATATTTTCTTACAGTAAAGTTGAAAGACACACTACGTTTTTTCTTGTTGTGTAAAATTACTTTTTCAAGTTTTTACTGCTTTACTTTTTAGGAATTGGTCCTCCAACTAAAGTGACAACACTCAAGGAAAGCAGAACTTCATTGTTCATTTTTTATGTAAAGCTTTATTTTCACTATAGGCAGTGGATTTAGGCCCTTTTTGGAAATAAACTATGGATTTAGGCCCTTTTGGAAACAAACTGATATTTTTGTGCACTGGTAATCTCTATGAAAGCAATTTCTGGGGAAAATAGTTTGGTTCCATAAAACTACAACTATAGAACTACACTATGGCACTTACAACTAAATTTTTACCCAAAGTTGATTTTATGTTCTTTTTGGGAATAATCTCTTCATTTAGGCCCGTATTCCAGAAAGGTGTTTAGCTAAATCAAGGTTTTATTTCTCGTCAACAGCACGACTCATTGAACTGTTCTGCTTGAAAGATGTAATGATGCGTACCATTCCTGGACAGTTGATGCTCAGTTAAACAATTGTTTAGCTAAACATCTTTCTGGAATACCGGCCTTAGAGTTTATTTCCAAAAGGGCCTAAATCCATCTGAAAATCAGCAAAAGGATAATTTCTTGTCATGTTTAATTTATTTTTGAGTTTTTACTACTTTACAGGTTAGGGATAGGTCCTCTCACTACAGTGACATCACTTATGGAAATCAAAACTTTATTGCTTATTTTTTTATTAAGAGCTTTATTTACACTCTAAAATGGATTTAGGCCCTTTTGGAAACAAACACACAATTTGTGTGTACGGTAGACTCAATGAAAGCAACTTTTGGGTAAAATGGCTTGATTTCATTAAACTGATTTGATTTTGAAATGTTCCTTGCCTTACTTTCATCTTTATTTCAACTGAATTGTACTTATCATCAGCATTAAAACAATTGAGGAATATATATTATTATGACTACAAATGTATTGGACACTGACATTGAAATATATGAGTGATGTCTCATATGATGAAACCGCGGTCATGTTTTCAAAGAAAAAAAAAAAAAAACAAGATAAGAGAAAATCAACCTTTCAACCAAATGTTTAAAGATTTGTTGATATCTTGAGGTGTGAACAAAATCATCAATATTTTGTTTATAACATTCGGCGGAGAGCTAGGCAAATCCCAATAGTGCAAATACATTAAATTCAAGGGATGCCTCCGTGTTGACAAAGACATAAAATTGGAAATAATTTTTGATTTTAGATGCAGGAGGAAACTGTAATGCTCGGATAAAACCTGCACGATAGAGTATGGATTGACAACCAAATTCACGTACAACCTAGGTCCGACATGGAATTGAATCCGGGCCGCAGTGGTGCAAGGCGAGGAAATAAACGTTGCGCAAACACGTCCTCCATCCTGATTGTGCATGCTAGAAGACTGGCACCTTGGGGTTCAGACATTATCAGAAACCAAGTGTGCCCGTCTTCCTGCTTGCTTAGTGTGTATGTGACACTGGTGATAAAGACTGCTAACCCGGCTCCTCAGGGATACACAAATTTCGAGTACAATATACCAGCCTGTTGGGGTCAAAAGGTTAAGTAACAACTTTATGAAATTTACACCAATCAATATGAAATACTTATCTAAATGCAGTAGGATAACTTAAAAAAATGTGATAGAAAGAATTATCTATGGACATACAAATTATGAAAATGAAGTTTTCTTTTCTTTTACACAATGTAGATTTCTTTCTTTCTTTTTTTTTTTGTGGGGGTGCTTTTTTTTGGGGTGTGTGTGTGTTTGTGTCATTTGTCACAAACACAATATCAAATTGCAGCTAATATTTGCAATCATACCTGCACAATGTGGCTATTCCTTTCTTGAAATCTTTTCTTTCCACAGTTGCCGATGCACTTGGTGGGGTAGGTGGTTTAGCTGGGTAGTACGCCCAAATTAGGATGCATAGAAATACACCTGCTGCACATTCTGAGACAAAGACAAATTGGCAAGACAAAATACATCAAAAAATTATTGTATAATCCTTTGAAAACTTACCTTACAGTAGAAGTGGTCTATAGACATAAGTGAAAATTTCTTTATTTAGAATTTCTTTCTGTCAACAGTTTTTATGCATTGTAATTAACCTCAACATGAAATGGAAAAAAAATAATTAATCGGTTCCAAGAAAAAGTGTGCTGCACCCTCTTATGACCGTATCTTGTTTTAGTGAAATGTATACTTACAATGGTACATTATTTGCAAGGCCAGAAATGGGCTTTTGATCATGCTGTTATTGCATATCCCAAAGACCCCCATTCTATGTCAGTTAATCCATCCTGCCCATGCTAGCTCCCGTTATGCAATCCCACATACCAGCTCTTCACGCTATACCAGCTCATTCTTCCCGCAAACAATCAGGGATTGGAATAAACTACCATTCAACCCAGCTGTGTACACCTCCGTCGATGCCTTCAAGGCTGCGTTGAGGGACATGCCACTGAAGTAGCCTCATCATTGTTTTTACTCGCACATGTATATAACATTGCACCTCACAACTTTATTTAGTCGTCCTGATGACGACACATCTACACCGCAGTGCGAGATATTTTCATTTTTATGAAGCTTGCACTCAGAAGGGAGAAAGAAAGAGAAATGATGTCCAACAACTTTTGAATCACTACAGCAATTTAAATAAAACTTCTGTCACTATTTGAACATTCTTTACAACTTACCAATATACAGGAGAGTGTTGATCTCCCTTAAATGCTCATTTCTCACAACAGGGTCCATGTTATCACCATCTATAATTGTATGGCTGTGATTCGCTGGGATAATACTGAAAGCCAAATAAATCAATACTGGTTAAAGATTATTGGTTATCTAGAACAGTACTCTACACAAAGGGATACTGCAAATCGGCATGTGAGTGCAACAGAGTTGTTTCTGCAATGTGTAGCTCCTGCTCTTCATAAATAATGCAATTTGTGTGGATAATGTCCAGTCTTGGATCAGTGGATTTGGAAATGGTTCTTCAAGTGAGAGTCACCTGAAGAACCATTACAAGGGCCACTGACATATGTGACCCATCATATCGAAAGGTACCTAATTAAGGGTCCCAAAATGAAAATTGATTTTTTGGTCTCATCTGAAAGATTATATTTTAAGCTTTAAAATGACACCTTGCTTTTGGTTATTGGATGTTGGATTGCAAAGTTACATCCAACTTGGTAAAAGGCATCGGGCTGATTCAGAAAACTGTAGTATTGAGAAAATCAAGTTTGAAATTTCTGAACTGGTAAAACTTGAATGGAGAAAGGATTTTTATCTTTATTTTTAAAACATTTATTTTATGTTTTAGATGTTGGAACCTGATTAATATGATAGAGTACACTTCAAAGGTAATGTTTCTGATGAAATTAGAAATTCGACCTTAACATGATTTTTGGCTATACCCAATGGCATGTATCTCTTAATTTACTATGCTGGTATTAAGGTACCTTTCGATATGACGGGTCACATATGAGAAAGACATTGTGAAAGATTTGTTGCATTCCAGTCACCAGGAGGTAAATAAATATCATATGGCAGCTATTGCAGATACGACTTTCTTGCAATTACGCAACAATTAATGACCCTACACCGATAAAAACAACACCCACATATTTTCTAATACAAACCCAAAATTACAAAAACCAATAAGTACCAAAATGTATGCTTCATCCATAGTTGTGACACAACAACATACTTTGACAAAAGGCCAAGTAAAATAATATGTTTGTTTCTGGCATCCTTCTGTCCCTAAAAATGTACCCGAAAAATGCAAATTTTATCACTTTTCTGAAAAAATAAAATATTCCTTCACCGCCCCAATTTTCCCTTGGTACATGCATCGAGAGATGGCCTCCTTACAACAATTATTTTTGGAACTGATGACGTCCATCCATCGTCTTTCATGTAATCAGATATCCTAGAAATGGACACAGTGAGATCAGAGTCTTATAAGCATAGAGATGGGCCGATTCAATCGGCCCGATCCAAAATCGGCCGATATTTGCGAGATCGGTGACGAATCGGGATCGGTAAAAATCACAGAAACTACCGATTCAGCCAACCGATCCATACATACCACAACAGCTTGAATATGTAGCTGGAAATCTCCATAAATCATGTTTAAAATGAAAGCATTCTGCTTTGTTGGAATTTAATGTTACCTGCCTTACTTACAATTATCATTACAAGAAGTTTTCAGAAAGCTGAAAACCGTGTTCTTTTTATTTTATTTCATTTTCTGTTCTAAAAAAGTTCAATACTGATACGAGAAGCTCATTAGATAAATAACTTGTGTTTTCCCCCATCGTAATTCTGTACTGCGCCGCCGCAAATTGCAAATCCCCAGGTCAGATAATTGCCCTGGAGGGGTATCTGTAATTGATCAATTCACGAAATCCAATATTATAATTAGCCACGAGACAGGGCGATGTATAAATGTATGTTATGAATGAACTGTTAGTAGAAGACACGGAGGGGTACCCGTAATTGGTCAATTCGCGAGACCCAATATTATAATTAGCCACGAGGCAGCTCCAGGCATGAAAGTTTGATGAATGAATAATAGTAGTAGACCGATTGACTCAATTTGAGAGACAAAAAATTATAATTAGCAAGTTGTGCAGCGCAGTGGCCAGTGCCGTACCAAGCGGGGGTCCAGGGGGGGCACTCGCTCCCCCTGGCTCGAAAAATCGGGACGCTGACGGGACAAAAATTGAAATATCGGGACGATAGTTTACTACTTTTACCGTCCCGATATTACTGTCTCGTAAATTTATAGTCAAAATAAGCCATTTTAGCACAAATATCAAGTTTTTATATCGATTTTTGGCTGAAAATAGCAAAATTTACGCGCGCTACGCGCGCATTACAAACAAATTGACAGTATATACATCGGGACGAAACATGAATTTCGGGACGGTAAATGTGTTTGCCCCCCTTGGCTTACATACCTTCGTACGGCCCTGGCAGTGGCGATGCTTTGATTGAACATTTTATGAATGAATTGTAAACAAATCACTTTCATGATGCTGAAATCAAAGGGTCATGTAATTACTTGTTCGTTGTTACTTGTTAGTGGTTAAACATCGTCTGATGTGCTGACTCTGAACTACATTTTGTTGTGACTTCGATCGTCCTGAAACAACATCAAACAATTTACCGACATTGACAAACATAATTGCCAAGCTTGATGATTCCCTTTAAGTGACTGGCCTTTGCAAGCTACGTTACCTCTATGAGCCAAATACCGCATGAGCACCAAATTGTTTGGGATTCCCCAAAATGACATCATCATTAAGAGAGATTATTCGACCAATGAAATCTTTCTCTGAGACACGCTGGGGCTTGTTGTATAATGTTGGGTCTTTTAACTTATGGAATAGGGGTGTACCGTTTTCTTTATTATGGTTGGTTCAGGTTAAAATTATATTTTTAATTATATTTTTAATGACAAATCAAATAAAACTTGTAATTAATGTGAACTTGATAAAGATAATACTAAAACTTATTACATAATGAAATACGGATTATTTTTATGGTGTCTGTGGTTTTTATTCAGTCATTTATTTATTGGTGATTATTTGCTCATGTGTTTTAGAAAAATGGAGTTGAATATTTTTCCTGGAATATTACGATGTATTATTTGAGAACTTAAATTGATAAACCCAGTTACGGTTTAGCATGTTTTGTCAAATATATCTGATGGACCAGCAATTGTCGGAATTATATTTTTAACCGTTGCTAAAAGAAAACTAACCTAGAGAAATACGCTGACAATGCGGTAAGAATTTTTATCTGGGTCTGGTTTAGTTTGGTTTTAGCCACATGCTAACCACTGGTACAAAAATGGCAATATACCTGGTCTTTACTAGCGGCATAGAATCTATAAGATATACATTCTCATCAAAGCATGTTCACGCATGGAATAAATGGATCATTGGACATTAATTTACAAGAAATCATAAAAATAAGCATATATAAAAATAGTCAAGACAAGTATGGAAAAAAAGGTAAACAGACTAACAAAAGTAACTTGCTTTCATTTCTTCTGTTGTCAATCTTGATTATTATTTCAACTTAAATTTCTACATTGATAAATGATCAAAATTCCCGAAAAACGTACCAGTGATACCACTTTATTTCCGTTGAGAGTTTAAGTAACTTCATAACAAAATCGGGATCGGATCGGGCCGATATCTGGAAATTGAATCGGGAATCGGCAATTACCGATTTAGGGTGGATCGGCCCAACCTTATAAAAGCAACTTATAATTGATGTTTTCAAATAGAGAGAGTCATATCTTTCATTCAAAAATTGTGTTGAAAAGTACATATCTGATGTTTTTATATAATATAATTTTTTGATGAAATAAAATATTTTTCCTTCCTTCTATTCCAATGTTTTGAAAGCATAAATTTTTTTGCAAAAATAAAATTTGTTCCCTTCCTTCCTTTTCCATGTTTTCAAAGCATGTTACCGGAAACAAATAATTATTTTTACTTGGCCCAATTGATTTTTTGCAGATTCACAATCTGTATCCTTGCTTCAAAACACAATTACAATGTTTTATTTCCAGAAAATGACCACAAATTTTATTTTTTTCTATGTTATGAGGACAAATCAACACAAACCAAAGGACATACTGATCTTTGACCAAATTAATCTAAGTTTACACTATAATAACGGACCATAACTTGACTGCAGGGTGCACTACACTATATAACTAGCGCTCGCAATCCGGCATTTCTAAAATCGGCAAAATTGACTGCCGTCTCCTAAATGATGACCTCAAAACGTATGGAAGGGCAATATGTTTGGTCAATATCTTGTTCTTGAGTTAGGTTTGTTTAAAGATGCTCTGATGCCATTTTTGATCTCCATGTTACTTTGTTAAATTTAAAGGGTTTTCCCTAATTTGCATCAGATTTTGGTAATACAAAATTCAACTGTCTGTGATAGGGGGCGTTATTACTTCAGCGTCAAGTATCTTAAAAATGTTGCCTTGATGGTGTACTTTTAACATCATTTTGTGTTAGAAGAGATCATAATCAATTGAGAAAAGACAGTGTTGTAGCAACCAGTTGCTTTATGATTGAGTTCTCAGGTGTTTTTAGGAAGCCATTTTGTACTGTACGTAAGTCAATGGGAAGCTATTTCGTGGTGTGGTGCCTTATGGTACCAATATCCTAAATAAAATTGCGCCGGGCACACCCTGTATAATTTCGGCGTTTTTATTTGACAAAGGTGGAATAGAACCTTAAAATAATAGATCGGAAAAGGTATAAAACCAAGATCTATGTCTTTTTCTTGAAGCTCATTGTGTAGACAGACTATTTATTAAGAAATGCCGAAAAAATGAAGACTTCAGGGTTTCATTCTATGTTGTTTTAAGATTTTGTAAATTTCTCTCCCCTAGGAACACTGCAGAAATTTGAGAGCAGACGACGTTATCCTGTACCGACATCGGGGTTTTCGAGTCGACGGGGCGGAAAAATGAGCCGGCCAACTACCATTTTCTTCAAACTTTTTTGAAAGAACCGACCTTGAACTTCAAGATGAATGGCAGATGGACTCGATTGAATTGCTAACAAGCGAGATACAGACTCTTTAGTAAGAGCCTATTTACATGTGAATAGGTAGCAAATGGAACTACAATATTGCACCCTTATGTAAATCAACTGGAGTTCCTTTTACTCCATATAACATGGTCTTTGCAAATGTTTGAAAAAGTGAAAATGACAAAGGCTGCATTGCATTTCAGCTGGTCAAGATGAACGGTCACATATTATCTTACCTTGTACCATTTTCAGACAAGACATCTGAGACTATCAGAGGACCAATAAGAAATGATGCTGCCACACCAAGATACGCTGAGGACGCCATAATGGCTGTGGCTGTGGTTCTCTGATGCGGTGGGAACCAGACTGCTGACACAAGCGGAGGACCAGAGTTGATTCCTGGTGCTGCGAAGCCTATCAATAATGCGCCTGAATTCATGGTCCTGAATAGAAATAAAGACATAATCTGGAAGATCAATCATAGTTTTCAATTTTTCAAACAATAAAAATTGCACATTGGCAGGAAATATGTTGCAGTGCTATGGGCAGGTGGGTCTGAAGATAACAGGCAATGGCCATGGCAATGCGAGGTTCAAGTTGGCCAAGGCAATGCGAGGTTCATGAGTCGGAGCATCGTTGAGCAGAGCACATAGATGTCTCGTAATACATATTTTCTGGCTTCGGGCCCAGGCGTGGCGGTGAATGTCTCTTTGTTTCCTTGTCAAGAAACTTTACTCTAATTGATCCATGGTTCGAAAATCACATTCAACCATTGCATGGTCCCCTAAGCGAATGTCCCACAAGGGGTGCCGCATACAATGTATACCTGGTGAGTCCAGTGTGTGACTCAGGTGCAGTTCTGTGGTAACCCACGCTTTAGAAAGGGTGGGTTTGGAAAATCAAGTAAACAGATAAAAGGGTGGGTTTCTTGATTCCAATATGGGTATAAAGGGTTGTTTTGTAAAAAGGGTAGATCAGAATTATAAAGGGTGTGTTCTTCACTGAAACTTAAGTTTTGATCAAATGCCTCTCTGTGCATAGGCTAAGTTGATCATGATGAACCCACTATGAAATCAATCTACAGTGCTTTACAACACTCAGTATTACATTTTCGCAATCTGTGCTACAAATACAAATGGTAGACATGACTTCCAAATTAGCTAGTTACACATATTGTGGTGCACTTCAGTCAAATCTAAAATTGCCAAAGGGTGGGTTTTGACTGTCCAGTATAAAGGGTATTTTCATAAAGGGTGGGCTAAAAATAAAAAGGGTGGGTTAAAAATGGCACTGTCAACTATTATATATGGTTCAGTGATACACATTGTACAAGATGGTTACTTACCATTTTGCATACTCCACTTTTACAGGCACACACCGTATCACAAGGCCTACCATCAGCAATGTTGAGCATATCAGCAGAGTTATCCGTATCCCTGCAACAAAGATATTCATATACAAACAATGCAATGAATGAAAATTGGATCATGTTGGACTACAAAAATGTCTCAATCTGAATGTTTAGTCATGTGATCGATGATATGGTAACTTTAATAATTGCTAATTATATAATAACAGCTATATGTGTTTTTGCTAAGGATTTGAAGTTGCGTTAGTCAAGTTGGCTGATGATTATTCTTGCATGCAACCCATATCCCAGCAAAATCATATAATAGAGGAAAGAATGTAATTTGATCATAGGACCACAAAAAGGTATCTCAAAATTGATTACCTATGTCATGAGAATGATGAAATGCTAATTTTATGATATTGTTGCACATGACAACAAATGATTAACATGACAATATTAGAGGATAATTAAGGTTAGCTTTTTAGATCATTGGTAATTTTGAGCTCCTCAATCAAATATCAGATATATTTTGCTTGAAATGGAGATATTTCAGATTCTGAATCGAAAATTTCTAAAAGTGTGCTTCTAATTAATGAAGTTTTGAGAATGAAACTTTCACAAAAGACAAAAGATTGTGCTTGAAATGAGGGGGGGGGGTCTATGAAAGTGTAGACAAGATGTAAAAAATTGGACTTGTACCATCCTAGGTCAGTGCTCCCCCCTCACCTACCCCTTCCTATGCAGTGATAAATGGCCATTATAATAATTAACCTGCATAGTAGCGTAATCCAATCTCTAATAAGATTATTTCTAGTTTTATGCAAACAATAAATGCGCAGTCATTATCAGGTATCAATGACTTCTGAGACTGTGTTAACGCAGTGCTAGCAAAAATAGCGTGTATACTTTAGATGCAACACAAAGGGTGTTTTAAGTCCTTCCCACCATTCAATTCAAACTGTTATTACTCCCACAGCTTATAAACAACCCACTGAGTGAACCAACTTCCATAGACTTACATGATAAAACTACTGATGGAAAACTTGCTAGGGCAAATTTATTACATTGTCGAAGTGTGAATGAAAGAGACCTTCAGCAAGGAGATAATCACAGCTTGATGTCAATGTAAACAAATACCACTTCAACAATTTTCTTCATTCCCAAAATACAGAAAAGTCAAAATCTTTACTACCACACAAATGAATGTAGTGGAGTGACCTTGGTGAACATTTCACGGGGTTATTCATATTTACTGAAATGTAGCTGTGTGTTATGGGAAGAGCTTTAATCACCCTTTGGATACAATACATGCATGCAATGATATCGCGTTTGACTTATAACGCAACGCGGAAGCATGCAGTGTCTGGACTGATCGATACTTTTAGCAGAAGTAACAAAGATATTAAAAGCTATGTGATTTTCAGCCGGGCCTGAAGCGGGTTAGCACAGCAGTGCTTCCCTAGCTTTGCGCTAATGAGTCCCAGGTTCGATTCCCGGTCCTGGCACTGTATGTGCATTTGGTTTTCACTTAATTTCAGTCCATACTTAATTGCTTCCGCAGGTTCTTCTCCCGGTACTCTGGTCTTCCTCCTGCATCAAAAGCTGATAAAAGAAAGATCTTGTACCGCAGTGGAAATAGGCTTCAATAGAGTAAATTTGGGTTGTCCTTGGCAATGAACCTTAAAAAATTCTTTCTTCTTTCTTTTGGTCAAAACCAGTAAGAATTTAAAAGAAAAAATATGGCTATTAATGACAATAATAACTGTGCACCATCTTTTCATTGGGTCAAGATAGTCTGTGTTTGCTTTGCATCTCCGTCTTTTCTACGGGAGCTACACTCGATCAGAAAAGTACCTTATCCCAAAACAAAACAAACACCTCTGACTTTACACAATGACCTCAAAACAGATAGTTCACAGTTATTATTGGGGCGCTCTACACGGAATGTGAATCCAGATGAATGCGCATCTCTGAAATCCAGATCTGAGACCGCTTACACGTACGTATGTACACAGTGCTGTATAGCATATCCAGATCTGAAGCCTGTGTAGCCATGCACAGTCTTCTGCAAAGCGGCTTACGGAGATGCACATTCATCTGGATTTGCACTCCTGCATGTGTACATTGCCCCAATGTCTAATTATTTACCTTTTGTGTCCAGCAGCCATGCAAACCAAAGTGCTGACAGAAGATATGTTATACATCCCATATTGACTAGCAGTGCAATGTCAGCATCGGTCCAGTTCAGTACAGGTTTGGCTGAAATTCAAGTTGCAACAACAATTATTAGAATTTTGAATGAATAGTAATATTGTAGACATATCCCAAACCCATCATTTATTAGAGCATTAGAATATTGAGGAAGTTACATAATGCCACAGGTTGCAATTTCTACATTAATGCTGTTTTTATGTTCGTGCAGATTTTGCCTTTGTTGCCTTTTTTAGTAATGCTTTTTTAGAAACTTGTCGCTTCTGTTGTCATATAGTGGTACGAGTGATGCCCCTGGTATAATCAATACAGAAGACGATTTTGAATTCAACTTGAAAAGTAACAAAGCTAAAAATATTTTGTCGATAAGCAAAACAGAAAAGTCAGAAACCAAACGGATGACAAAGAGTCTGAAACCACCATCTGGGTTGAACTAGCAATTTTAAGTGAATTACGACCATACATATAAGACCTACCCATTGGTCTGTGCACTTTATTCCATCATCTTTTTTAAACCATGAAATAGCCTGAACACAATCCAATAGTCTGTCTTTGGTCTCAGTTCTATGGGTGACTCTAAAATAGACCTATTTACCCTAACCATAGGTTTGCATGCTATAATCCATATTACTTCGTTGCCATAAAATCACCTGCACAAAGTTTAATGACGGTCTCAAGTCTTGAATTTCACCGTGTAACTTAATAACATATCTATATGTAGCAAACCTGTTAATTCTCAACCTCAGGGATGATAAAATTGACTGCCATTGAAGAACCCATTAACCACAAACTTACAATGTCAGTTTTGAGTATTACAAATTAGATGGTAAATCTGTTTATCCCCACACAAAGATGCCAAATCATGAAATGCAGCTAAATCTATAGGCAAAATAAAAATTTATTGGACAATTTAAACAAACATCCATGGTAGGGTTTGCATTTAGAAATAATGGGGCCCTGTACTCTGGATTTCTTTTTCCACTGTCCAATAAATTATTGCTTGGCCTATAGTTGGCGACTGACCAATTGTAAATTTTACAAATCATGAATTTTAAGGAACTCCTAGCTAGTCTGGTCATCTAAAGTTTGCAGGCTTTCAAGATTATATGGGCCCTGAAGGGAATTATAAAGTTAGCTGCATTTCATAAATATGGGAAGAGGTTGATATTTACCTATATCTGCTATTGGTCCCCACGTGTTCCATGCAGCCGATTGGAGCAGCGATGACACTGAAAACACTATCAATATATACCATCTTCTTCCATAAACCACATAATGATGATGATGATGATGTCCAGATGATGACAGTTCCTTAGCATCCTCAACTTGGTTAACACTACTCTGTACCTTTATATCACCAGGCTTTGAGAAAGTGTCGTAAGTCTCATTGTTTTGGACATGATTGGTTTCAGAATTCGACAAAATCAAATTGGCTCTTTCTGAATTAGCTGAAGCCATAGTTGTTCATATATCAAGAATCACTGTTCATCACAATAATAGAAAGCCCAAAGTCATATGATTTTACTGTCAATTGTTATCATATGACCATCACTCAGAATTAAAACAATAGGTCATTTTTTTTAGATTTCAAATAAATAATTCAAGCATCTTTTGTTCAAAATACATCAATTTGAAAGATCGTTGATTATCACACACACACAATTTGTGCACATCACAAGAATTTGAATCACAAGAATCACAAGAAGTACATTTAAATAAAGTCAATAACTTGTACAGCCTCACTTGTTCATCCTACAGCTGTACACTAGAAGGTGATTCGCTGAATTGCAGAAGGTGATTTAAATCAAATCAAGCTGATGTGGCCCCATTATTGACTTTATAATTATCAGCCAACCATTTCAACACATCTCCAAGTCCCTGACCATCTCTGGCACTTGTTTCTAGCACTGTGACAGATTGGGAAGCTGTTCGCTGAAGAACATCAAGCCGTAACAAGTACTTAAGTTCGCCTAGTTTCATTGGGCAAGGAATGTCTATTTTATTGAGTAGTACAAGAATGGATGCTTCTCGTAAAATTTCCACTGACAGTACCGTGAGTAATTCTATACAGGCTGCTGATATTTGTGTTCTGTTTGAAGAATCGATTACAAAAATAACAACGGATACATCGTTGAAATAATTCTTCCAGATAGGTGCCATAGCGCCACCAAGCTCCCGAACTATAACTTGCTTCTTTTTGGTGACATTGATGTTGACAAGGTTTGTACCGACAGTAGGAATAGTAGAAGGGACTTCATCAAAATTAGTTACTGAGTCTTTGCTGCTGTATTCCTGCAGTCGCTTCAAAAATAATGTTTTACCAACACCATTTGGTCCAAGTAGCAGGCACATATTGTTTTGTGAAGTATTAGGCCCTATAAAGTGATTTAACTGTTCGTAGATTTGACTTGAACACAACAGGAATATCGGTCTTGTTTTATAACATTCTTGTCTTCATTCTGCTTAGTTTGAGCTGGATTTATCTAATTTTCCTTGAATACAACCAGCTGATCGGTCTACTATACTACTGTTTGTCATATTTGTATCTGTGCAGTCTGCTATCTCGGCCTGAAACAAATCATACAATTGATATCATAATCACATACTAGTAATTTTTTAACGAACATTTAAATTTGGTGATTTTCACAGTATGGGGTGAACCTTCTGAGTTATAAGGTCAAAATTTAAATTCCAGAATGTGAATCTTTCAAGAAATGGTTGACATTTGAGGCAATTAATGTTTAAAGTCTCTGCAAAATTCCTCAAACAAAATCAGTCACATGACAATCAATTGCAGGGTACGATCGCGTTTGTAAACAATTGGCCCTGTACTCTGGATGTTTATTCACATCGTCTGAAGAATTGTGATGCTTACTTTAGTACTTAGCTTAATCTTCAAAATTATCAACTTCTAGATAGTGTTTCCAAATAAACAGGAAACAGGCTATAACAACATTCTGCAGATATTGATAACTAGTGTAAAACTATTAATGCATAAATTTCAAAATTTCAACTTGTTTGCTGGTTGTCACTGCACTCTATTAAAGAAGGTTGTAACAAAATATCTAAAATTTGATTCATTTAATGTGTGGTGTTTACAAATAATGAAGTCCCTGAAACAAAACAAAAACATTTCAGGACCCAGAATTTAAGAATGTAATTGTCAAGGTAGGAGTTACGCATGTTTTGGTGCAAAAAAAATTCAAATCGGAAGAACTTTCCGATAAAGAAATATTAAAATGGAATGTTTTTTGTCTTGTTATTTCATCCCTTGTGATTAGAATGTTGAAAAAAATTCAAACTTGGTAGACTATCCATGAAGTTGTGAGTTGGAACACAGGTTCAGGTACTCATTGGTTTGGTGAAAATGGTTATTTGAAAAATAAATTCCTATGAAAATTGGTATAATACACCAACCTAGTGTACTTTAAAAAGTATGTTAAGTATATTACAAGATTTATAACTTTTAGCTGAAATTTGCAAATTTGGTGGATTTTTTGTGACAGATACTTCCATAAATTTCCTCCGACCATTTTTGCTCAATAAAGTTTTTACTCACCCTGACATTTCCTTGCAGCTACCTTGACCCCAATTTGAAAATCCTGGCCCTGTCACTGCGACCCACATTTCAAGCACAAGCAAAACCTAAATTCCCAAGTTCACAAGACTCAGAAATGTAGTTCTTAATTGTAAGACCTCCATTTTAAACAATTTTTTTTCATAGCCAAAAAATTGACCCCAACCATTATTTCTGGAGAGTCATTTTAGTATAGACCCCACCCCTTAAATTCAGAGTCCAGTTCTTAAGACCTTTGTTTCAGAAATCTGGGTTGTACATTCCCACAACAAATTGAGTAATATAATTGAGTGCCCCACCCCCTGGGCTCAACAAATTTCAGTCAGCTATATTTTAAATGTTTAATGAACATTTTATACTGTATTAATAAATTTAAGCGTGTTGATACCCTATGACATTTTTTCAAATAGTTTCACTCCATCTTGAGAAAACCTGTAAAATAGTTCTTTTGAAAAGACTATTTACAGGGTTTTAAAAAGACTATTTACGGGTTTTGAAAGACTATTTATGCATGGGTTTGCTGCATAATTTATAGCCGCGTCACTTTCACGCACGGACTCACACGCGCAACAAACTTAGACACGCAAGCCAATACGCGCATTAACCTATTGCTTGCATTTATGGTTATAGCATTTTGTTAGTGCATTTTTGAATTAGATTCATTAAATTAGGGCATTGGGCAAATAAAAATTACATTATTTTAGAATTTATTAATACAGTACATAAAAAAATAAATACTGACTTGAAGATCTCTGGATTAAAACTATGGTCCTGAAGTGACTAATTTAAACTATTTTACTTTGGGGCTATGCCCCTCAGTAAAATAGCTATTAAATTTTAGTCACTTCAGGTCCATAGTTTTAACCAGAAATTTCAAGTCAGTATATATAGCTTAATTGAAAATTCCTTCACTTTCAAAATATATATTTTTTTAATTGGCTTCCAAGCCTTCCAGATTAAACATTAATCATTACTTATATGAGAAATAAAATGTGTTCCGAACCAAAAGGGACCAAATTTTAGTGAGTTAAAAACAGGACAGGTATGAAAAAGCAACTTAAGATTGTGAAAAATGATATGATATATGATATGAGTTACCAACTAATAACAACAAGTTCCTAGATGGGTCATTCCAATCAATCAATGTTACCAAAATGTTACATGTTCTTGACCTTCAATTCAAATGAGCTTTGGATATCTTCCAGGCATGCCGCAGCTCTTGAAAATAACTCAAGCTCATTCAAATTCAAGGGCAGGATCGTGTAACATTTTGGAAATGTTTGTGACATTTGAGATTGGAATGACCCAGATGTATATAAATTCCTTTAATGTTTTACAATCAATGCATCGAACAATACATCATTTTAAAAATATTGTGAATAAATGTAAGAAAAATCTAAAACATCCCATTCACTCCTACCCAATCGATGTCCTGTCCCAGTTCATGACACAAGGTATTTCTACTTGGCTAGCTCAATCATTGTGACAAGCATGACAAGTAGTCATACAGAAGGTTTCATCTCTTTTTCAATCTAGATCTATAGTTACTCTGCCTACTTGTGTATGTTGGCATCTGATTTGATGTACTTCACCATGGTTTGTTAACTCTTTTCCATGACCATGTCTCTTTTTTTCTTAGACTCAATAAAAATGTATTCCCAGACCATGGTCTCTGGCTGCATATGCAAACAACTTTTACACATGGGTAATCCCTAATACTAATAAATGAATGGGTGTTTATTGTCACTGGGCAACAACATAAAGAGATACAAACAGATATAAAACTCATGGAAATATAGCTCATGTTTGATATCCCACCATAAGCCTCGCAGACTCGCTATAGTCTGCGTGGCTAAAAAGTGTGAAATTGATTTGAAATTTTTCTCTTTTGTCTAGTTGGTATGGAATTGCCCATCTGTACCTCACTATAAGCTAGACCAATGAAACATTGCAGGCATATAGCATATTAATACAGCTTTAAAATGACACTAAATTTGTTGGGATAGCTTGTGTTGTTTTTGAAAAATAAAATCAAAACAACAGCATGAAACCAAAAAACAAGTTCAAAAAGTGTGACCTTGCTAATATCTCTAGCGTGAATTTTAACTATATGTCATCCTTGTGAACAGGATATCTAAAAAACGATCAATCCTAAAGTGATGGGGTAAAAGGCATATTAAAACAACTATAGGGCCTACAAATTGGACAATGAGCTGAACCACAACAAATTTGTCTCTTGCCCAATGGGAACTTAAGTTAAGTGTGCTGTTGGCAAAAATAATCATTTTTTTCCTTTCTTGACCAATGACCCCCCTTAAATCAAGTTCCCATTGTGCCAGTGACAAAATTGTGGTTCAGCTCATAGTCCAATTTGTATGTTTTGTTTACCCCATCACTTCAGGATTGATCGTCTTTTAGATATCATTTTCACAAGGATGACATATCGTTAAATTTCACTCCAGATGGAGATATTGGCAATTTAGTCTAGAAACTCTTAAGATTTTTTATATTTTAGAAATGTTGTTTCAAGATTTTGTGGTTTAGAAAATTAGCACTGGAATTGTTACAAGGCTATGTGTTATAAGGTGATGCCACAATAGGGTGGTGGTGTGACATTTAACTCCAAAAAATCAAATTCAAATTGAATTTTCAATATGAAGATGGACACCTACACCCTTCCTTTTGGTATCATTTTAAAGCCTAATCGACAAATGCAAATTGAAGTTATGGTTAATTAAGTTAACGAGGGTCCAGGGTGGTGGATGTGAGGACACGGATGTGTGGACACGGTACCATAGACCTTTTCAAACAGCGATCGGAAAGCTTCAGAAAACATGGTCACGTGGCACTGCAGTGCAGTCGGCAGACGACAATGAAAACAAAAAGAGATAGTACCGCAAAAGTGCATGATAAAAACGGCATTGTTGGAAATGTTCATCATTGTTGGAAACATACTGTAGAAGTGTCAAACTTTGTCAAAAGATGAGGTACTGTTTATTTCCCGGAAACAATCGGAATTTGTTCAAGCTTTCGGGTATCTTCGGAAAATATCGGTTTGAAAAGGTCTATAGAAAATGCATGGGAATAATGTGTGGCAGGGAGACATTTTGTATATAAGTGCTTAGTAACATAAATTTAGGTTATGATATATTGATAGTGATTTAATTGAATGATGTATTAAAGATAGAAGCTTGATTAATATTTTGAACTTGAAACGTACAATTAATTAATAATAGCCTAAATGTGACTGCCCATCATAAGATTAGTATAGCGAACAAGTGAATGATTCTTATTCAGTGGTGGGGTTGGAAAATTTGACCCCAAAGGGAATGGTCGGACGACGGGGTCACCATCAGTGGCGTGCCTAAAGTGGGTCGTTGGGGGGCACGTGCCCCCCCCCACCCCACCCCAGTCGGGTGTGCCAGTCGGGGGGAAAGTTCCATTCGGGTAAATCGGGGATCTGGACCAACTCTCACGAACGAAGCCCTCTTCCCAAGTCCCGACTCAGCTTTCTAAAATCAACCGTCTCGGCTTAGATTCTGTTGATTGTTGTTCACGAATATGATGATTATTATCAAAATAGCGAATTTTCAGATATTTTGCACGCATGTCAAAAAATCCACTACTTTTTCATAGACTGTTTTTGCACGTAGATTTTTTGGCCTTTGTTTAATTACCCCCAGTTTCCCCATCGTTTTGAAGATCCTGGAGGGAAAGCCACTGGAAACCGCCTAAACCAACGTTAGGAGAGAAAATTATTTAAGCAAAACAATGATATCATTTTCATGTTTTCACTGGTGGCACCAAGGAAGACATAGCTGGGAAGTGGCACAACCTGGGACCATAAAACCTTCTCGTAGGTTTTATGGTCCCAGGCACAACCTTTAGGTCCCCTTCCACCACCTTTCAGTCAATGACGAAATTATCAACACTCATATATTTAAGTTTCACCTTTTTAGATATTCAAACGTAAAATGTTAAAAAAGATGTGCGCGCTACGCGCGTTTATCAAGATTTTATCTCCATTTTGAGCTACAAATAGCAAGTTTGTTTAAAAATTTTGTGCGCTTCGCGCGATCGTTAACATTCAATAAAATTTGCTTCGTGCGTAGCAAATTTATTTTAAATTTTGCGCGCTTCGTGCGATTATTGATAATTTTTGCGCGCTACGCCCGTATTTGAAATATACAATTATACACCTCCCAAGGTGTCATTCGGGGGAAACTAAATCTTGTGTCCCCCCAGTCAAAAAATCCTGTGCACGCCACTGGTCACCATTGACACTTTTGATCGCTGGTCGAAGATCAACAATTTGACACCTCAACCTTTGAAATAGGACAAAGTTGAAAATTTGACCTTTCTTTTGACCTTTGACCTTAATGGAAGGGTCGGACGACGGTGTCACCATTGACACTTTTAATCGCTGGTCCAAGACGAACAATTTGACACCTTAACTTTTGAAATCGCACAAAGTTGAAAATTTGACCTTTCTTTTGACCAAGGGAGTGGTCGGGTGATGGGATAACCTTTGACACTTTTGATCACTGGTCCAAGACGAACAATTTGACACCTTAACCTTTGGAATTGGACAAAGTTGAAAAATAGGCAACATTTCAAACTAAATTATGCAAATTAGGTACTTAATAAGCATATTTTGTTATGCTGGCACAAGCGCAGCTCTATCCCCACCTACCCAACAAATTTCATGAATGTAGGATGCACGGTTTGTAAAATATGCCATTAAAACCATTTTATGCATAAATTATGCAAATTAAGTACTTAATTAGCATATTTTGCGCCGAAATCATAGCTGGATCCAGTTTGGCTCCAGGCCTACCCAGTCACCAAATATCATTAACGTAGGGCATGCGGTTTCCGAGATTTGCTCCGGACAAAATTTGTGGACGGCGGACAGAAAATTGGAATGCTATTTCTCTTCCTGAAAATTTTCAGGCGAGACAAAAATGCATAGGCGGCGG
>JXSR01S073187.1:81593-95055 GCA_000969725.1 Ophiothrix spiculata
CTAATGTATCCAATATAAGAAATTTATGTTTCCTCTGATATTCGATCTTCCTTAACCATAAAAATGGCAGATTTACTGGACCATATACAAATACACCACACCCACTTTTTGATATGTTCCTATTTTGTTTATTATTCAATGCTCATTATCACCGTGTAGCCGTAAAGAACATTTTCAGGTAAAAAGTTTTACAACAAATGTGCAGTTATGCATTTAAACTCCGTTTATTATGTGCAGAAGAAAGTACACAATATGTTTAGCAGGCCAATTTTTCAAATGCGATAAATGCAATTCTTGTTGAGATTTTAGATATATGTATGTAAAATATAAATCCGCAAAAATATGGCGCAAATGATGAACGGTTCTCGAGATATGGCTGGTAAAAGGTTGGGTGCGCAAACACTTTTGACCGGGAGTGTATGCTATTCGATGGCTATATATGTTATACAGGCACGGCAAGCTATAAGTTTTTTCGAATAGTGCCCTCTTATTTGACCCAGTAGCATCAAGTTCATGTGTTCGATTGAATCTATACGTGTGCCCAAGTAAAATTGTGTACCGTATACTAAAATAGTATATAGTTCTATGTGATAGTAACTTAAGGTGTCTGGTCCATGCCCTGTCCATGAGTACCAGTACGCGCTAGTTTCCAAGTTGGTAAGTGGCGCAATACGCATATACTCTGAGTAGTGTTTTGAAGCTAAAAATTGCCATATTTCAATATTTTTCTGGAAAATTAAGTCGGTTATTTTTTTATTTGAAAGAACATACTTGTGCGCAACTTTTGTGAAAAAATTAACAAAAATGCTCGGGCAGATTTTTTTGAATCAACACTAAATAATTTCACTTTTGCCACATTTCCCATAGACCCCTGTACTAATTTTCCCAAAAAAACCTCAAAAAATGCTATTTTTAAACCGACTCTCATACAAAAGTGAGTCCGGTGACCCCCAATTTTTATTTTTAAAATCGGTTCTACATCGATAATATATCATTCATGCCGATTTTTACTAGAAATCTTCCGGCAGATCTATCATGGACCAGACACCTTAGAGAGTAGAGCTCTAACATGACCTTACACCTAACCTAATTTGCTTGGAGCTATATAAGTTATAAGGCTAATCCAGTGAGCAGTCAATAAAAAGTACTTGATTCACGTTTAACCATTCTTCTTCTAACAAGTAGGACCGGAGAGCTACATGTACAGCAACTGTTTACAAAACCCCAACTGCAAAGTGTAATGGTAGAAGGTTGCTAGACTCCATCCAGAAGAAAGCACTTTGCAATTTGGTGTAGACATGGATAAAGCAAGACCAGAACGTACACTCAACACCAGAGATGGCAGTTGATGAAGGCTACATGTACAGTACTATACAAAATGCACAACACCACGTCCCTTAATAAGATTTTTTATATTCGATTATAATTTTATTGGAAAAACAAATTTGAACAGCACCCTCAAATAACCACGGAAACGACTTGGTTAATTTTCTTTTCACCGAGAGACCTGCAGCATTACATTGAGGATTACATGGAAGGGTGATGTAAAAAAGTTCACTTTTTTGCGCAAGTATCCCCTTGTCACAAAGAGTTAACTAAATGCTTCTGCACCTAGTGCATTGCTACCTATAGCTACATATGTGACCGTCCACCCCAAAACAGCAGTAAATGCCAGCTCTTGTCATTTTCATTTTTTTAATTATTTGCAAAGACCATGCTTTAAAGATTGAACACCTTAATGAACTTTACACGATTTCCAGTAGTCAAGTTATGATCCGCCAAAGGTTATCAGGGAGTAAAACGTATAACTGAGATAAACGCGTTCAAAGATTAGTATGCCCTATATATTCTGTTGATCGTCTTAAGAATATGCCAATTTATTTCACACGTCTTATCATTTTCTTGAAATGAAACTTTGTTGGTATTTTGTAGTAAGCACTAGGATTGTGAATCTGTCAAAAATCAATTTCGGCAAATTATGACCTTGACATGTATTTTCACCTGTAGCGCAAAATGAAGTTTCTGGCATTTACTGCTCATACGGGCTGGACGGTCACATATGTATGCTACTATTGTTCACTTACATATTTTATGAAAGAAAAAAAACACTAGTTCAATTATAGTGATCACTCCCTTGAATGAAATACAATGATCACTACAGCTTACAACAAAAGGGCATGTTCAGAAGTTCAAAGTCATTTTGTTTGTCAAAAATTGGTCCTTGCTGGTATATACCTTTTCTTATTCAAGGGGTCGTTAAAATGAATGAACCATTATATGGCTTTACTTATATAAATGGTTACAAGGAGGTTATGCAATGTTAACATTTGAAAGAAATAATAATAATGGTGCTTTATATATACATGTAATTTAACAATTGATCATTGCATTTTGCAACAGAAAACAATTTTAGAAGGACACGGCCTAATTCATTTCTTAGGAAATAAATATGTTTTCAATATTTAAGGTACACATTGTCTGAGATGATCATAATGAAAGCAACACTTTGTTTAATACAGTTATGGAGCAACAGATTATACAAATGATCCAGCAACAATACCGGGAACAACAAGACATTCATAAATGAACTGAGAATGCATTAATTACAATTTCTAAAATATCCTAGATGGGGATTGAGCCAGGTGCCATAGATCTAGAAAGAACATTAACGACACATTCTTAGTCACTGAGGTCGATTTTACTTCCTGATAAGGAATTTGGGCCATCCATTATGAAACGATAGATGACAGTGCGTTCAGCGTGAAACACAGTGGAGCCGCGCGTTCAAAATCACAGCTCGATGCAGGCATACACAGCTTTACTGGGTTTGGAATATTTCATGTTTGAATAGGGGTGTACGTTTTTCCAATGATAATGTTTATAGTTTTTGGCAAAAATTTACATCGTTTTAGGTTTATAAATGACTCAAATTTGTGACTAAGAATGAGAATAAAAGATGGCGATTTATTGTTCAACCTGTCATCTATCGTCTCATAATGGATGGGCGTACATTATTTTTTCGTTATGGGTGCCCCCGATAGATGACAGGCAAAACAATAAATCTTATCCTTTATTCTTCAAATGTTTTCTTCGATCATGTGTATGAACAGAAAAGTTCAGGTAAATGTACATCTTGGGGTGGGTTGAGAAGATATTGCTAATTTATTAAAAATGGCTGCCAAAATACTATATTTTCCTTATAATAGCCTAAAAGTATTTTGTAAAACACTTTATATTCAAAATTATTATTGGGAAATGCTTCTGAAGCTAAAACTATTACACCCGACTCCAAAATATGTCATTCGCATATTTCAAATTCAAAATGTCCGCCAGAAACCTAGCTCAATCTGGAGTTGGTCTACCAGGAGTCCAGTCACATGACGGTGATAGTAATACAGTAGTAGATGCAAGACTATTTTAACTGTTAGCATCTAGGCCTAGGGCAAATTCAGCACAAATTTTGGTTTCGTACATGTAGGATGCGTTGCCAAGAATTCTGAAATAAGAGTTAAGGGAACTGAAGATTGACTCTGAAAAGGGAATCTAGAGAACTGAAGTGACCCTTATAATGACTCTTGTGAACTCTCTATCTTGGGTCAATTTTGAGTTCTGAAAGCAAACAAAACTTGGCTTGAAATGGGGGCCTTTATCCACTTCATCTGCACCCTGTTACTCACTTTCTTTTGGTATGTTGTTATCTTCAGGTCCCGATTCTGAAGAGGATCCAGCATTAGCCTTTTTTAGCCGAGTTCGCTTTGCCACTGGTGATGGATTTTCTGTAACAGCAAAGATAAAACAATGAATAGCAGTTAAATTTATAAAAAATACCATCACAATTTCTAAATAAAAAAAAATATCAGTGTCACATGCTTGCCAAAATAAAAGCCAGAAATATAAAAAATAACCTGCCCTGTTTAAAAGTAAACCCCATTTGTAACATGTTTAGTTCTTATTAGATCCCACAATTTTGAGGAAAATTACAACATTTTGCCCCCCCCCCCCAAAAAAAAAAAAACATACTCACTTCTACAAAATAGACAAATCGTCAATACTCTTATGACCAAAACCTTACAAAGTTTTTTAAATCATTTGTTACACACCGCAATGTATGCAATTATAAGATCGAGAGTTGAGTTATTAGACCCCAAATTTTAAGGAAAAATTTACAACATTTTGGCCCCAAAATTAACAAACAGTGCTCACTTCTAAAGATCTGAGCGAGAGTTAAATTATTAGACCCCCAAATTTTAAGGAAAATTTTACAACATTTTGGCCCCAAAATTAACAAACAGTGCTCACTTCTAAAAAATTGACAAATTGTCTTACTCTTTATGACAAAAACCTTACGTTTCTGAAATCAGTTGTTACACATGTACCGCAATGTACATTCATACGATCAAGGGTGGATATGGTATGACATAAATTGCACAAAAAGAAAAAAAAAATCACATGAAGTTCCAAGATGTGAAGCATAGATCTATTTTTAAATCGACCACTTGTGAGAGGATTAGAAACGCTACAATTAATGAGAAAAACAGGTTTGACAACAGGTACAAACAGACACAAACAACATTCATTGCTTCAAATTCCCTTTGTTTTTCTTCTATTTACTGTTGTTACCATGACAACACAATGAAAAACATTGCCATCAACCTGAACTTCAAATATTTACAAGAATTGACAATTTTTTTATTCCAGGATTTCACTTATTTCAAATATTCCCCTCCATAGGTCTGTTTAAGGGGTATCCTCTATTATATGAATTGGTGCTTTAGGCGTATGGGATAAGGATCTGAACAACCAATGGAAATGACTGATTGTCCAAGAAAACGCAGACTTTACATCCCATCAAAAACTTGACCTTAATCATGACCCGACCCTAACTCATTAACCATAACCAAACCCTAACCCTTAACATACCCTAACTCTAACTCTAAACCTTAACTCTAAAATTTTAGATTGGACCTAAAGTAACTGAGATTATGTTTTACTTGCGTGAGAAGAAAAGCCTCATATTTATTAAACGCCTATTTAGTGTTGATCAAAGTATAGGTAGATCTTCATGTAGTTGCGCAAGAAGCAGATCATGTCATACAATCATTCAAATTTAACTAAAAAATGTAAGTGTTTGTCATTTTTGTGAAAAGTAATACAGAATTCCTATTTTTTTCAAGATTCCTTTTTTATAAGCAATGCAAAAAAGCTTTTAACAAATGTGGAAATTAAAATATTTTTGGGATATTGCTATTTTATGAGTATATTAAAAAGCTCACCCTTTCAAATTGTAATTTTGGAAGAATATGTAGTGTTTGAAATGTCTGTATCTTACACTAGCATAGTGGTGCATTGTTCTGTTTTACAGTGAACATTTAAATTGTTATTAGCACAAATCATAAATTTACTGAATTTCTATGAAATTCTTTCCTTAAAATCATGGAGAATATCCCTTTAACGATAGTAGAAAATACAATTAGTGCATCATGCATCATTTAGTATGCTTGGATTTTGCTTTGCAAAGAAATTCACTGCTAATAAAGATCTCTGTGGCTGGCTGACTCTACCTTTATTGTGTCTGATTTCTAAAGAATCATTGTTTTTCGAACAAATGATCTAAACAATTCGTTATTCATTTTTATCATTCTTTGTCACGATATACTTATAATTGTTTTATTTTGGCAAAACAGCAATTGTATTCAAAATTCTGTTTGATTTAAAGGAATTTTCATTTAAATTCTCAATAAATCTTTTTAGCTGAAGATAAAAGATGCCACCTATAAAATAAGCAAGGAATTTAGTGTACTTATAAGCACCTAATTTTAAAAATAATCTAAAAATCTCACAGATATATACACAAATCAATAATATTTAGCATTATTTAAAGGGGCAATTCAGGATCCACTATCTATCAAAATTGAGGGTTTATTTTAGTTAGAGAGACGTGTATATATATGTTAGAACCACCAAACCATTCTTTCAGATGTGTTTGCATTTTTGAGAAAAGTGAGAAAATCACCATCATGTTTCTTGTGAAAATTCCTTTCTGGAAATGTATACTTTTATTAACATTTTAGCACTTTGTTAAAAAGTTATGGCACAAAATAAAATTGCAAAAACGTAAAATTGGGTAGAGTGTTGTCCCTCCTTAAAAGCATGATTTCTAACAAATATTTTCCTCACATATACAAAATGTATGTCATAATTCCAATTCGGTACTTAAGTGAAATAATGTAGAGAGACAGAAATACAGCTTGAGTGCAGAATTTTGGGATGTGCTACAAAGTGTTTTTTTTTTAACTTCATGTTTTTAGACACACCAGGAAGACTGATGAGTGCCTGCAGAAAAACCTAAGGAAGCGAGTATGGACTATAAATGCACATATTGCTCAATCCAGGACCAGGATTGAGAATCAGAACATCTGGAAGTCAAAACCAAGGAAGTACTGCTACACTAAATCAGCTTCCCTTTTAAACCACTGATTAATTATATGAAAAATTCAAGTTATTTTGTCTACAGAATAGCCTTCTTTGATAGTCTTTTCTTTCCCTTAAGAATAGATCTTCAGATGAACTGTATGTGTAATCTATTACAATGAATTGCACTAACTAACAAAAGGCATTTTATGAATGAACATTACTACCCAATTCATACCATTCTAAATGTGTATGACACGTCTACGGTAACGGAAATAGCCTTGCCCTTTTTAGGGGGCAGGGGGTCATTGCCATTTATCAAAACCTGTACATATTGTTACACTATTTACAACCCAACATAGCACAGAGTAACAAACAAGAAGAGTGAAGAAAAAAAAATCAATTCATAAGGTCAAAAAAAAAATAGAACTCTGTTTCAGGTTCCTTAGGCCCAAACCCTATTAAAGTGCTGCACTTTTTTTCTATGCGCACGTGGAAATCTTTTTTTATTACGTTTTTAGGACTTTTTTTTACGGCCGCATTGCAGCCAAATGTTTCCCTTTTTTTTTCTCTTGATGTAAGAAAAAATAAATAAAAAAGCAAGAAATCTCCTGAAAACCTTAAAAAAAGAAATGCGGTAAAATGTTTAACCCTATATGCGCGCGTGAAGCTGAGACAGAGTTCTTTTTTTCTTTGGCCTATACCAATTTTGAAAAGGTGCATGTACATGATCTGAAGTAGGCCTATATCAGGATAGAATTCTGTGAGGATTAGGATCTGGGGTGGGGGTGTTAGGATAGTCCAATTGGATTCTCATTGATTCTGATTGAGTGTGCAGTGTCTTTTCTCATCCTGTTCGGCTGGTGTAAATTAGGAGACTTTGATAAAGTCTCTTGTGCTTAATTTGTTGAGCATTGCGAAACTGGACTCTCAGACTTGCGCAAAATTCTGGCCCTATACACTAAGTTTGGGAAGCTGGTGTGCTTAATGTAGACTGAAACCCAAGCTGAAAACATCCACTGATCCAAAGCATTAAAAAATATGGATTACAACATGTATATGGTTTTATATAAGTTCCATTTTTCTCAACACCATTTAGCATATTTAGATGGAAGAAAAACCTTTCCTTATATAGGATGAAGAAATCAATATTGTCAAGGCAATACTCTGTAACTTGTGTAAGGTAAAAAGTACTTTTTTGGAAATGACACTAATTTTACTTCTCATGATCATTTTAACACAAAACAAGTACAAACAATTAAAAAGCGAGTACCATAAAAGGAGTGCTTTATAGTGTTATCCTCAATGGGTGTTTATTTTAGTATGACCTCAATCTTCCCCTGCTTTCTATCCCGGGTACTCAATTTTGGTTTTGGTAGGGGTGTGCCGCTTGGAAATTTGAAGTACCACCCATGTATATACCAATATTTAAGAAAAAGGGACCCATCCATATACCAAATTCTCAAAATTTTGAGTCGAGTTTATACAAAAAATGAAATTTTCCCCGAAAGTTAACGCTAATTTGGCGAACATTTTCTGATTTTTGTTTGAAATTTAAAAAAAATCCACAATTTGCGCCATTTTGGCGCAAATTTTAGAAAATTTTGGAAAACAGACCCATCAAAATACCACATTTTGCAAAGAAAAAGGACCCATTGAAATACCAGACAGCCTGATTTTTCTACCCAAGTTTGCGGCACATCCCCGTAATCACTTTTGTACTAAGTACCCCCCGGGCTTTCTATAGACATTTGGATCCTCCTGGAACCATAGTGACGGCAATCTAATACTGGTATTTCCCGTCTATTTTGTTTATGCGTTTTCAATGTAGTTATTAAACAATTCCTTTTGTTTGTGAATTCTTTTTGTTTATGAACTCTTTTGTTTGAGGATCCCTATTGTTCTTTTGCATTTTTTCCGAAATCTATTCATAGGCATTATCAATGGCAGAAAACAACACACCCAAATACAATATCATGTACCCAACCATGAAAATTGTTTTTCAAAATCATGATGATATCAACCGTGACTCAATCTATCTATCCCACCAGCTACCACAATTTTGTGTTTTGCAATGCAACTCATGAATGGAAACCAAACTATTTTCCCTTTCAGCTTGACCCCCTCCAGTTGGAAAAAATGGTTGATTTACGCTAAAACCAATATTCTCTCCCAATTTTTGGACAAAGGGTCTACATGTATCTGTCACCTCAAGGCCAACAGTAACCATAATTTTGCATTTTGTAATATTTTTTGTAACTCATGAAGCCAAACTTGTTTTCCTGTGGCTAAACCCCACCTTTCCAGTTGGCAAAAGATGGTTGATTCCCGCACAAAACCAATACTCATTCCTGTTTTTCGACAAAGGCTTGTCCTCCTAGTGTTTCCTCTAAAACATTTTTGCTCTTAAGCAAATGTCATTGACATTATTAAATCAACAACAATTTCCAATAAATAAAATCCTGAGTAAACCTAGAATAAATGAACGTTGTGTAAGCTGCTCTATGAAACCATTATTTTTTTTCTTTTGATGTGCCTAAATTGCACTAATTAGTAAGCTGCAAAAGTTCCATCTGCTTTACTTTTTGGTTTTAAAAAGGTTTGGTGGCATTTTTTGAGCTTCTGCTCCAAATCTCATGACAAACTGCCTCAGCAGGAACGCCCCATCAGCCAAGGTTTGTCCAAAATATATTTCAAACCAGTAGGTGTTGACAAAATTTAAATTACTAATGAGAAATCAAGGACAGTCCTTTTATATAAAATCATATATAATTCATACATAAGGTGGGTTTGCCACACGGCTAACTAAGATTTTTACCAGCATATTGAAGAATGACGTTATCATTTGTCAAATGGGTCCAGAGCAGCGCATGACAGTTAAATGTCGAAAGTACTCAAGTACACTACGAACACAGCCCGGGCAGCAGATTTCTCTCAATGTCCATGTCTACCAAACATTCAAGCTTAATTTACAATGGGCATAAGGCCAAAAAAAAATATTTGGTTGCCCTCCACAGCTTTTTTCAGAGAGGGTGGGTCGGTCAGGTTTTTTTTTTTTTTTTTTTAATACTCTTCCACGGACTGCTAGGTCGATCGGCCGCTCCAGCCTTCACAACTTCCCCCGCGACATCCAAATCAAAACAATCAAATACTTCTTGTAGTGATTTGGGACATCCTAAACATTTTGAGGGTTGAATATCGAAAAAAGCAATAAATTATAACTTTTTTTTTTAGTTTTCGGAAAGTTTTTGCATATTTTTTTAGAAAAAAAATAAAATTCAATAAAAAAAAGTTTGGTCGGGCTGAAAAATAGGGTCGGTCGGTGGAGGGCAACCAAACAATTTTTTTTTTGGCCTAAATGCATATGCACCCAGCATGTGCAGACGAGAATTTTGAGCAGTGCCAACTGATCAACATCAAAATGCCACACCATGATCAGAGAAAAGGTTTATAAAAAAGCTTCTTTCCCTGTTTCCAGGCATTAAAAAAAACTAACGTGCACAATAAAACTATTGCGCATCTTGATCTAACAATTTATTTTATTTGGCCTAAATGAAACAAAAAAGCTTAGGTTGCAAGTCACAATTTTGATGTCGCATCCTGGACTAGGCCTAAACTCACCTTGTGTTGGCTTCCGTTTGATTCCTTCTGTATTACTACTCTCCTCATCCTCTTTCTGCAATAGTAAATATTTAAGTTTGTAAAACATCTCATAAATATTGTAAATAATTAATGCCAAAAAATTCCCCTGGACTAAACTAGTTCATTCAACACCTTGATAAGTTGATGCCTGTTGACTTTGTGTAGTCCTCACATATCAAAATCACAACGACGTTTGTGATCATTTACACACATGTATTTGCTCACAAATAACGTGATTTTAAATCACAAAGGATGTTATTAGACAATGCTGATGACAATTCATACAAGTTAATGATTAAAATGCTCATTAAGACATTGAATGGCATTGTTTTATTGTATTTTGTTTTTTCCTTTGAAGTACTAAGGCTAGTGTGAACCCAAATATTTCTTAAAAATTATTTGCAGATGAATTACACTTGGTACAAGTACTTTTGCTTCAATGAGTTTCCAATAACTATTGGGGTGGGAAGGGGGTAGGGGAATGTAACATGTATGTCAATTGATTATCTTTAGTTTATTGCAACTTTTGTAAAAATCAGTCATTTAGTGAGTTAAAAGCCTTAATATTAATTGATTAAACTTGAACAGATGTTGTTTTGATGGCGATGTAGTATCAAGGTAAGATTTTCTTAATTATTTCATCCACACCCTAACCTGGATTCCCTCACCAGTACTGTCACTCACCCATATGCAAGGCTGTCGATTTCTATTTAATTTGCTGAATGTTTTTAAAGCGGATTTCAATTATACCAATTCACATTTAAAGCTTTCATGATCAAGTCAACTCGCAATTGTAGTGTACATGTAATCATTAGGGCTGGTATTGGCAAGCATTTGCATTGTCGACAAAGCTCCGAAATCGAGCGGCAGACATCGCAACATTGTCGACAATATGTTTTCTCAATGCCGCCAAGATGATTGAATTAAATAACAACATCTGCCACTTGTGGTTGAAATCAGAGTAAATTTAATTACTAAGTAAGCATAAAGCTTTCTATTTTTCTGGAGTATTTTTTAAATTAAATTGAATTTTATAATTTTATTTTTTGTCGAGTTTGTCGACATATAAACAGGCTTGTCGACAAAGAATGAAATTGGTTTTGTCAACGACATTGTTGATAAAAGGATTGTCGATACCAGCCTTAGTAAACACCTCAAACACTTGGTAAGCTAAAAGGAGCATAGTCCGATTGCTTCAACTTTTTTTCAAACTTTTTAAGATTTTGGTACCAAAATATTACTCATATTTTTCTCATAACCCATGAAAAACTTTTCAGCTGAGTTTTGTTCTGTTTTGAAAATACATGTGAAAATGTGTCTAATTATGGTTACTGATTTACATAGTAACGTATAGGCAGCTATGACAGACAAAAATTGCCCATAAAATCAAAACGGTTCAACCGATTCAAATGAAATTTGAAACTTAGACCTCTTTTGTAGTCATCTTTCAAATGAAACTGAAAACTCAACATTGAAAAATCGGACCATGTTCCTTTAAACATGTTTAAAATGCCACCAATCACAAGAACATGGATAGTATCAACAGTGTTACCCACAAGCAATGTAACATCATAAATCCTAAACTTTCAATTACTTTTTTAAATATCCAGCACAAAAAATCTGTCCCTTACCGTGCTTACTTGTTTCTTTTTAGATCTTGTTCCTTCCATCTTGGCAGGCTTGGTGTAATATGGGTCAGGAGATGGACTGGTTCACTTTTTCTATACTAAAAATATAATATTAAATTAAATTAAACAAAAACAATCAGACTAAAGGTTCATTTACATGTAGTGCAAATCAGTGTTCCCGCTATTAGGATTTTGACTTTACGCCAAAGCGACATAAAAGAAAAAAGACATCTCGCCATTGCCAATTTCGAAAAGATCACCTCAAAAATGAGAGTAATTTTGAACATAATCTGAATAAAACTGAAAAAGTGAACGTTATGTATAAATAAGGTCATTGGGCAAGTAAAAATTACATTATTTTAAAATTTATTAATACAGTAGGCCTATATAAAACAAATATATACTGACATTTTTCAGATCTCTGGATTAAAACCATGGTCCTTCAGTGACTAAAATTTAGCTATTTTACTGAGGGGCTATATGCCCCTCAGTAAAATAGCTATAAAATGAACAAAATGTTGACACAATTTTGGGTTGACAATTTCATTTTATATTTTATATTCGTGTGAGGGAATCATATATATTGCTAGAAAGCTCTTATTTTGAGCTATAAGAAAATGACAAGAAAACAGATATAGGGGCATTTAGAGAAAGTAAATTAACAACAAATTTCTTGGATCACTTTTAGGTCATTTTTTCATTGTTTCAATAAATACAACATTTTAAACTTTTTTTTAAATACCACACACAGTTGCTGACTGCATTTTTGGATTCCTTGTTAAATTTCCTTTCAGAAAATATTTGTGTGTAACACAAATTTGGCGAGGTTAAAACACATGGCCATATATGCCATCAGCAGTAGATAGCTGATAAAATCTTAAGTAGTATGCTATCAGCAGTAGGTAATTGATATTATATAGGCCCTAGATACTGTAATAAATTTAAGCATGTTGAAAACCTATGACTTTATTTCAAATGTAATTTCAACCATCTTGAGAAAAACCCGTAAATAGTTCTTTTGAAAAGACTTATTTACGGGTTTTGAAAGACTATTTAGGGTTTTCTGCGCAATTTATAGCCACGTCACTTTCACGCTCGGACTTACCCACGCAACAAACTTAGACATGCAAGCCAATACACGCATTAACCTATTGCTTGCATTCATGGTTATAGCATTTTGTTAGTGCATTTATTTAATAAGTTTAATTAAGGTGTCTGGTCCATGATAGATCTGATTGAAATTTGTTGGCAAAAATCGGCATGAATAATGTTTTATCGATGTAGAACCGAAAATAAAAACAGGGGGTCACCAGACTCGTTTTTGCATGCGAGTCAGTTTAAAAATAGCATTGGAACTTTTGGGGAAAAATCAATACCTGGGTCTAAGGGAAATGTGGCAAAAGTGACATTATTTACTGTTCAAAAACTTCCCACTAAAATTGTTTGTGTCAATTTTTTCACAACCTTTGCACAACAGTATGTTCTTCCAATTAATTGAAGATTGGATTTTCATTTAATAGAACCATTGGTTAAACTAACACTAACCTTCAGACAGTTTTGTCCGTCATGGTCAACAGACTTTCAATTTTAACAAAATAAAAAGTGGGGGTCACAGACCTATTTTTCACAAAAAATTAGAAAAATGTAACATATTTTGGCTTCAACAAACTATTCTGCGTATGCGTGTTGCTGCACTTGCGAGATAAAAAAGTGCGTACCAGTACGCGTGGACCAGACACCTTGAATAAGGTCATTGGGCAAGTAATAAAAATTACATTATT
>JXSR01S073190.1:37076-51676 GCA_000969725.1 Ophiothrix spiculata
AATTTTCTCCAATATTCCTCAAAATCATGGAAAAGTACTTGTAGGTTACATTACTATAAACATGTTCTATCGATTGAAGTAAAAAAATATGTAGGTAAAAAATTAGTGGGAAGAATCTACGCCAGTCCCTTCAAGTTTGTATTTGTTGGTTGTTTTTATTAGCTCTGGTTCAGAGCTGAAAATAGTAATTTGTAATACATTTGTGTACTACCCTTTCTATACCATTACTATCTGGCTCTTCTAACTACTGACCCTAGGATTTTGTAAAATTGATTTTTTACTCCGAGAGGGTTGAACTCGGGGAGGATAGAACTCTGTATAGAACAGCTGCTTTAGAATTGTTTGAAGACCAACTGGTATCATTTTTTAATTTACTAAAATCTCATTCAAGTAGACATAGTATTTCTGGGCCTAAACCTGGTATTTCACAAACCAATCATATTTTGAAATTAAAATCAAGCTCCTCAGAGCTAGTTTTTATGGCTAACATAAAAAGAGCTAAAATACAACTGACATCTCAGTAGGAGTTTTCTCAAATCAAACACATACTAAAGCGCCAGCAATTTTGTCATCAGCAGTTGCTTACAAAATACAAAAACACCACTTGAGAATGTTGTAGAATACAAGCGATACACTGAGGATATCATAATAAGAGTCTAATTTTTTGGTGTGTACTTCAAGGTTTATATAGTGGCGTATGCATGAAGAGAAAAGTTAGGTTTTCAAACATGCTACAGAGGTGCTCATCATAAATCAACAATAATGCATCCATGCATCCGCAGAGCGTGATAAAAATACACCGATGCATGGGATGCAAAGTTATTAATTTTCTGATGAACAACTCTGTAACCTGTTTGAATACTTACAAAAAACAAAAATCTTCCTGAAAACTGATTTATAGAGAATGAAACTATATTCTAAATGTTTTCAATTTAACAGATATTTTGTATCTTGTTTTTGCTTTGCTGTTATCAACCGTTCCCAAGCACCAGGCCTTGCACACACTTAACAGTGCGCTGACTTACGTGTACTGCTTACATGCACTTCCATGAACACTGTACTATGCAGGGGCGGATAGAGGGAATTTTCAAAAGAGGGCGCAATTTTGACAGCGCCTCGGCGCCCACTCAAAGCCATGTGTTTGTCTGAAAAAATAAGGTGTTGAAGGTGCAGAACTGTTTCAATATACCTAAAATCATGCATTTGCTGCCGTTCTTGACGCAATTATTAATTTTCAAGGAATAAAATCATTAAAAAGCAACGGCTTCTTGACGCACTACCAAAATAAGAGGGAGCACGCGCCGGCTGCGCCCCCACCTCTAAATCCGCCACTGCTATGCGTGACACAATAATTTGAATATTAACTTTGAGTTCGTCAAAAATCAATAACAATCGCTCCTATGTAAGGAGATACGGTGAATGCATAATCATATATCATTAACAAAAACAATCACAATTTTTGTCGGGAAAGCACCCAATTTTGCTCAGATTAGGTGTTTTTTGAGAAAATATTTTGAAAATAGTGGAAAATGCACCCAAATTTTATGAAATTTGAAAACTAGGTGCTTTTTAAAAAAATTATTTTCCGACCGGTCGACTCATTTTTCAGAAATTCCACTTGATGGCAACCTAACATTTTTTTTCTTGGACTAATTCAGGGATTAATTCTACCACTTTGAGCAGCATTACAGAAATCATTTTTTTAGGCCTTATGTGTGGAGGGAGCATCATGCAGTCTACCAATTCTACCCAACAAAGCAAAAATGCAGTATGTGTATTGCAGATACATGTCAAGTTACTTCCTTTTTCCTTTGGAGAAATCCCGTACAAATGAGCAGACAATTGATTCTCCGTCATAACTTGTGTAAATACAACTTTTTAGCACGGGATTGGAATGAAGTGAAATTGCATGCTTGTAAGAAGTATCTGCTTTGCTTTATAAATGCACATACAGCATTTTTACTTTGTGGGGTAGAACTTATTGCATGGACAAATGCGAAAGTCTGTTATTTGGATTGAAGTGTGAAAGCGAATCAAGACTCACCATGGTCGCCTATAACAAAAGCTTAGGCAGAATTTGTTACTCAAAAAGAGTTTTCTACTAGGATTTAGAAAATTGAAATATGTTCCTGAAAGTGGATTTAAATTAAAGGTGACAAAATTTGCAACAAAATGATGGTTCAACCAACTTTGTAGGTTAAGTACTTTTAAAGTTAGAGCAAAAAGAAGATTTTGCAAAATTGCCAAAAACCGTATGATTTGGGCCAGATTTTACCATGGCAAGTCTGCAGAATTCAGCAGACTTCTTAAGTGTGTAAGTCTATGGGGAAATTTTTTCATTTCAATATTTATCCCTTTTAATTCCTGTTACTAAATGAAATGAAATGAATACAGGGTTGTGTTTGGAAATGACCAATAAACAACATCTACTCAATTAGAAATCATGAGAGTGACGCTCATTTAAGCTAAAATGGTATAAAATTTTGCATTGTTTTCTATGGGAAAATGAGCAGTGGCCACTTGTGATGTCATAGGTGGGCAAACAGTTTTTGAAATGAAGGGCGCCATCTCTTGACTCTTGCTGATCTTGGCTAACTAGGGCCAAAAAAATATTGTTTGTTTGTACTCCACTGACCGACCCTAAATTTGAAAATAAAAATTTACTGTGCATATTTGTGTCCCGTAATATCTAAAGGTACCTTTAGGGTCCCAACATGAAAATTGATTTTTAGGTCTCATCTGAAAGATTGTATTTTAAGCTTTAAAATGACACCTTTAGACCTATGATATGTAACCCTTTAAATGTTTTTTGTATTATTATATATGTTACATGTAGTTGATATGCCAAATAAAACTGAACTGAACTGCTTTTGGTTATTGGATGTTCGGTTACAAAGTTACATCCAAAATTGGTAAAAGTCATCAGGCTGATTCAGAAAACTATAGTTCTGAGAAAATCAAGTTTTAAAGTTTTTGTACTGGTAAAACTTGAATGGGGAACAGATTTTTATCTCAGTTTTTATAATATTTGTCTTACGTTTTCGATGTTGGAACCTGATTAATATGATAGAATACACTTGAAAGGTAACGTTTCGGATGAAATTAGAAATTTGACCTTGGATGTGATTTTTGACTATTCTCAGCTTCAATGGCCTGTATCTCGTAATTTACTATGCCGACCTTACAGACGATTGCGGTGTTAATTTTTACCAACAGGTGGCAGCGTTACAGAATCAGTTGTTGGTCAGTGGCGGGACAATTTTGACAAAACGCATGTGTGGTATCTAAGCATAAGATTTGCGCCTAATACGCAAAACGCAACGCGCGTACTAGTGTTTTACGCATTGTCTCTCCAGTAAGCGCAGAAAATGGCGCGAAATAGTAATGAGTAGCTACAAGTGCTACCGAGCCAACGAGACTTAAAACTTTTTACGTATGATTTCCTATACCACAAAATACTGATTTTTCAAATATTTGCTACCTGTAGAATTTTTCAATTTTTTGCTGGTCAATTGTGAATGTCAAGTGGATGTCAAATCAAGAAAAAAATATGGGGTCACCCGACTGTTTTCAAAAGATAGGAAGAGATGAAAATACATGGGGTAAAATCCAAAAACGATTTTCATCGCCGGGAATGTCGAAATTTGGTTCTATAACATCAAACAGATAAAAAAAGTTGAATACGTTAATTAAACCAACGCTTGAGTTTTCAAGTTATCGTCAATTAAAAGGAAAATGACATCATAATATATGACGTCATAGCGCGCCTAGATGATCGGTGACCCCCATTTTTTATTGCTGCATTTTCAAGTTTAGACTCGTATCTATTAACTGACAAAAATAAACAAAATCTACAGGTAGGAACTTATCACCGCGATTGTCCTTAAGGTACCTATAGATGTTACGGGACACATTTTTGAAAAATTCCTGAAAAAGTTTTTTTTTCCTTTCTCAATTTTCACTTTTTGAAATGTGAAAAACAGATTGTTTTTAGCAGTTTATGTTAAAAATTGGTTGTTTATAATCATAATTAATTTTAAGTTTCAAAGAACCTGTTCGTGTAGCATAACCGAAGTGCTGACCGAATGTAACTTAAAGGAGCATGGTCCGATTGCCTTAACTTTTTAAAAACTTTTTGAGATTTGGTACAATAATGTTGTTCTTACTTTTGTCATGACCCATGTAAAATTTCACCGCTGAGTTATGTTCCCTTTTGGAAATATATATGAAAATGTAGGGGTGTAATGGGTAACCACAATTAATTTTACTCATTAACATATAGGCAGCTCTGAAATACAAAAGTGCCCATAAAATCGAAACAATTTAACCGATTCAACTGAAATTTGAATACTAGATCTTTTGAGTGGCCTTCTTTCATATCACATTGATAACTAAATTTAAAAAAAAATGGACCAAGTCCTTTAAACTTAAATTAAAGCTGACTGGACAAAAAAGACCTAAAACCGACAGTGACATGTTATTGTCAAGAAGGGAAAGTGGTTGTCTAACACAACCATGTTGTGATTTTACCTAAAATAATTCAGGTGGCATTGAAATTTGTGAGGTAATATCATCTTAACCATCGGCGTCATAAATCAATATGACTGCATACGAATACAAATACTCTTCCAAAATATAATATGAACTAAATCATCAGCATTTGGCATAGGGTGTTTAAAGTACTTCCCAAAATTCCATCCAAAAGTTACTTCTACAGGTTTACACCACTCACTTACATAATCATTTGCCATAGTATTTTATAATATAACACCCTATTCAAATCTTGCTATGGACACATTAGGCCTAAAAAAGGAAATTGTTTGATTGGCGTAACCCGATCGACCCTATTTCTACTGCCGATCCTAAATATTTTTATATTTTTGAGCATGGTGAAAAACCTCCAAATCCCAAATTTGATGGGAATCGATTCATGGGGGCCCGAGATATGGCTTGCAGGACACTGAAAATGACGAATAAAAGATGTGTTGTAACAGAAAAAGTGAAGATGTTTTTGTCATATATTTAGTGTTCTTGTATGGTAAACATAGACTTTAAAAAAAAAAAAAATCTGACCTACCTACCCTATATTTTTCTATGTAACGCCAATCAAACAATTATTTTTTTAGGCCTCAGTCACCCTTTGACCATAACCTGTAACCTACAAATCACAAAGCATAATTCATGTGACTGAGCCATTAACATGAATGCATGCCACGGCCATTTCATTCCACTTCTCCATAACATGAATTGAAATTAAATCATCAAGAAATGGTACTTTGCTGTCCACTGGAGATCCCAGAATTCAAGTCATCATGATAATGTTTCCACAGAATTTAAAGAGGTAGTCCCTGCATTGCATAAACCAGACATAGACATCTGGACCTCTCTATGTGATGACGGACAAACCAGTGCAAATATCTAGCTTTGATACATTCCATATAGGAGATTGTCTGAGGTGAACCAGCACGGTGGGGCCATCTTTCACTCTTTCAAACATGGCAAGGTACTGGAAGACCTAGACCACATCTTGTTGCATTAAAGTCAGACATGACACACGAGTGGAGCTGAGGTTATGAAGGCATGGCCTCCATTTTCTGTGTGTCTTGTTCATTTTTCTTGGAGTCTTTATCATCTTTGGAATCAGTCTTGTCATCTTTAGATTCATTCCATCCTTTGAGTCCTTCAGGTAGTGATGTATCCTCATCTAAACTACCAGTTCCTTCAACAAATTCTTCATAAGTGGATTTTTCTGCAAATGGTCTTTTTCCTAGAAGCTCTTCCATGTCTGATTTGTTAAGGTTTTCTTTTTCTAGTAATCTTAAGGCAACCTGCAAGAAATTTGAAAAAACATAGCTATCAGTTTTCAGCCTCATGAAGTGATTTTGGTGCAACACCTCATCAACTTCTATTGAATTGGCGCAAGGTTAAAAACTTTAAAAGGGACTAGCTTAGATTCCACCTAGAATTAAAACTTATGGGATGCTCTAAATAAAGCTTAAAATAAAATTATAGTAAAATCCACAAAAAGTGCAAACCTTTACACACAAATGGCTCATATTTAGAGAGAACTAATTTGCAATATATCATTCTTTGATGGTGGTTTGGTTATCCTGTTTTTCATAAATCCTAATTTTGTACCTCGGATTGATTTACCAGATAAAAGATCAAACAAAGCTCCTAGATATAATTTAATACATATTAAAAGAGAAACAATTCATCAAAAATAATTTGTTTAGCCATCCCACCTGTAGAAACAAGATTTTTTAAAGTTTTCAAACTAGAAACACTGTTTTCATACCCCTTTTTTTCGCCGATGAAATAATTTATTAGGTAAAGAATTCCCATTTTCTCCAATATTCCTAAAAATCATGGAAAACTATTGGTAGGTTTTATTACTATAAACATGTTCTATCAATTAAAGTAAAAAACTATGTAGGTAAAAAATTAGTGGGAAGAATCTAGGCCAGTCCCTTTAACAGGAGCACTGATAGTGATCACGATAAAACTAATTGTAAATTGTGACTCTTTAAAAGAACAGATCAGTTGGAACTCTTGATCTAACATTCCCTTTTATCTCAAGTCTTTATACACAATACGTCCGACTTACTTTTCCTACATTTTCTTTGTGTGTAGCTATTAAATCTGTAGTTCTACAGGGTGTCCCAGAATAAACCTTACAATCTTTGCGTGCAATTTTCATAGGTTTAACAGATAGTCAGAAAGTATGTAAAGATTGCATTTTATAGCGCATGAGTTGAACCTTTAGATACCGTTTGTTTCATTTCAATCAGTAGTATACAACAAAAGTTATGTTGTATCAAACTTTTGGGTGGATTTTTGTCTGGTCCAATTTCATGATTATTGGTGTTTCTGAATGGAATAAAAATGAGTCACCTTGGAGAACTTATCATATCTGTCTTATTTTTACATCAAATATGTTCATTTTTTCAGCATAGATAAAAGAAAGCATGTGCGTAGTAAATAAGTAAACATCGTTACGGTTGAGTGAACAGATCAATGACAATACTCAATAGAGCTTCATTCAAGGAACTTACAAACTTATGAAATTGGACCAGCAAATTTTACATTCAATTATTTGACAAAGCATAACTTTTGTTGTATATTACCGATTGAAATGAAACAAACGGTATCTGAAAGTTCAATTCATGGGCTATAAAATGCAACCTTTGCATACTTTCGAACTACATGAAAATTGCATGCAAAGATTGTAAGGTTTATTCTGGAACACACTGTATCATATCTGAATTAAATTGCATACTTTGTCTTTATATACATTGCATCCGACTTACCTTTTCTTTGTATGTAGCTATTAAATCGGTTGTTTTATATCACTCATTTATAAATTCAAGGTATTTCATTGGTTTGTTGTCGTTTGATAATTTTTACCATCACCCCTTCTGTGTGATGGCAGAAACTATTATTGTGCTGCACTGAAATACACATGCACCAAGTCGAGGACTTGCCTTTGTTTTCCTAAAGTCAGCTCAACTACTTTTGGATGATACTGAAGTTATCAATATTTTGAGGTTAAAGAATTTATTAATGAGTGATATAAAACAAATATCAACTGCCTTAATCGTGTGATGGTAGAAATATCATCACTCAGTGAGCAAGTGAAATGGAACAATACATCTTTCACGATATTTCTACCATCACATTCATAGTCAGTTAATATTTGTATACTATCATATGTGATGGCTCACCCCGAAAGGGGGGACTTTGAAAATGATATCAATTTTGTTTTTATCATTTCATATGTTACAGCATTTTTTAAGCTTTAAAATGACACCTTCCTTGTTGAAATTGATCAAGGCAATCCAATTTTACAACTGAAAATCTGCTAGAAATTCTTATTATTTTCTTTATTTTTTGCTGCCTATTTTCATCAGTTTCTCTGAAAATGTTCTGTCGCAAAGTCCCCCTTTTCGAGTGAGTCATCACATATGCGGATTAGTTGGCGTACTTCGTCTTTTCACAATGCATCTAACTTACTTTTTCTACATTTTGTCTGTGTGTAGCCATTAAAGCTGTTGTTCTATCATATGCAGATTTGATGAGTTTGCGTACTTCGTCGTCAATCATTCTCGCCGTCTCCTCGCTGTAAGGCTTCTCTAATACCATGTCGCCTTCTCGTGGAAGATCAAATGAAAGATTGCCTAACTTTTCATTCATGCCAAACTGTACAACCTGATAAATAAGACACAATGGGAGAATTTAAAATCTGTACTATACTTTGATCAACACTAAATAGGCGGGAATTATAAGGCGTTTCTTCATCCGCAAGTAAACATAATCCCACTTACACACGCGCGCCATAGATACTGATGCGTGAGTCACACGTATGAGCTCTGCTGTTGTGTTGCATTCAGTTATGCATGCGCTTATCTGTATCAATTCACGATGTGAAGAGGTCCACCTATTTGGTGTTGATCAGAGTATAGGCTTATAGTGCCTTGATTACGCGTAAAGAAATGATACTCTATAAACCTTGATAATGCAAATCGTATCAACGTTGTGCTCACTTGGATAAATTTGTCAATAATGCTGGTTGCTACAGATGGCTGAGAAAGTAATAAATCATAGCTTTAAGTAATGACCCTGTGGCAAATTTCACTGAACAATTACAAAAATGTAGTGTATTTAAGTTCACAATAATTACTGCACACCATCTTATAATCTAGTCTGTTTAAAATTGGAGATGTTTGTCTTAGGCCGAGGTAAGGATCCTATTGTTGTTGGATTTAATTCGTGAACGCGTACTCAGAGCCTTGTGCGTACACGCGAACTAAAAAACCTTGAAAATATACGCTTGTACTTGCTATAAACACGCGTTGATGAATTAAATCCAACAACTATAGCTACAAAAAGGAGTACCAAAGTACATAACGAGTATCGACGGTTTTAGGCAATGACCGAAGTAAAAGATGCACCATTTATTATGTCATATCTGTCATTGCTGCACGTATTGTTGCGTCTAAAGCATACGCGCAATTTTCGAAAACACCCAATACACGCAGGTTATAAATAGAAGTCACTGCTAAATAATAATGACTGCTCAGTTGTTTACATAGAACTAGAAATGATGTTATGAGATTGCATCAAATACTTTTACACAGGTTACAATTAATACATTTTAACCCTAAAAGAGCCGGGGGGGGGGGGAATCCGCCCCCCCCCAACCTTTTTTTTTATACCTCCGCAGGTTTTTTTTTTCGCGCTGAAACTTCTTGACTTTTTTCTTAAAGCCTTGCGCTTATTTTAAGACCATTTTTGTGACAATCGGACCTAGGGTTGGGACGTGGCGTTGCATAATGGCACGCTTGGTCGAACGAAAAACTGACCAAAAACTGATTTTCAATGCAAATTACATACAAATCGTGTTTTTTGTTTTCAGGATACACTTCCACTATGTTTTATTGTATTTATTTGGAGTAAGAAAATGCGTAAGTATACTCTGACACACATTATTGCTAAAAATTGCAACTTTTGCTCGAAAAAATAGCGAAAAAACATGATTTTGGCGATTTTTGATGACTTTCGTGTTTTTTGACACGACGTCACTTATGACGTCACTGTGACGTAATACAATGTCCGATTTCAATTGTTTTGGTACCAATGGACTCGTGAGGGTCATAGCTACCCACCAGTACCCTACACTTGATGTTTCGTCAATCGGTTTCCGAGATCGGAAGGGGGGCGGAATTTGAGGGTTAATACGACATCAAAAGACAAAACTGATTTTGGACAATGATTCCATCCAGTTGATACACCCATACATATTTTGTCAAAACATTTAAGAAACGGCGTATGGAGTGAATATGTGAACCATACAAAATGTCATTCTACTACTTACCAGGCAGCATAGGACACGATTTACTGAAGCTAGTAGATTAGGGATTTCTAAAACGCAAATTTAGGATACATTTTACATGTATTTCTGTTGGATCACGTATTGAAAAAATATTACAAAAATCATATTTGTACCTTTCCTCAAAAAATTACTAAAGTGTTCTTATAGTAATAAACATAATTATGTTATTCCACATCCGCAAATCCCACTGTTTATAGATTTTATCATATTTTTGACCGATTAGGAATATAATTTTAGTGACCATCCCGGAAGTTATATTTTTCCACCAGATTTCCAACGGCTTACGCCAGAGGTGGTGTAGGATATGACGCAGCCAGGGATTGGCTACGATACCGTACGGCAACCAGTAATAGTTGCAAGGGCCACCCTCCTCTTGACTACTTACCTGTGCGTAAGCAGATTGAGTAACTTTCTTCAAATCATCCTCAGCTCCCGTTGTGATTTCTCCAAAGAAAGTTTGTTCCGCAACTCTTCCTCCCAACGTCATGCACATCCTATCCAGTAGCTGCTCCTTTGTATATAAATACTGCTCTTTAGGTAGATACTGGGCATAACCCAGACCTTTGCCTCTGGGAATGATTGAAACCTAGCATGATGAAGGAAAAACATCATATTTTTAGAAACATTATGTTTCCAGAGTCATTCAGAGATTGTATAAATACTGCTCTTTAATAAGTAGGTTTTGGGCATAACCCAGACCTTTGCCTCTGGGAATGATACACAGATAGCAAGAAAGAAAACATCGGTATTATATTTCACTGAGTTTATTTCACTTCAAAAGCCATTCAGAGATTTGACAATTTGGAATGTTCAAAAAATTTCATTACGAGTTTTTGTAATATCTACAAAGCTAGGCTTACCACTATTCTGTTGGACACAGTTGTTGAATTTGGCATACTCATTCACTGTTACTGGAGTGAAACTTGCTTTGCGATGTCTATGGAGTGCTCCAAAATGTCCCCAATATTTAATGTTCCAATAGGGAGATATTTCTTGCAATTAAGTTGAGGGACACTTATGACACTGAGAATTGACTTGACTTTCAGCAAAGTTTAATTTTGTAGTTTTATTGAACTAGGGACAAAACAGAAGTGGTTATGATGAACACAACCCAAATCCAAAATTCTTTAAAGATGTGTTCATATCCTCACATCCCTACATTAATAGTATTTTTTTAAGCCAGGGCACCTCATTAAAAGTTATGGGTCTTTCAACTCATGGTGAGAGGTAAAAGGATTTGCATTCATACAACCAATAGAATTGAAGTTTTGAGTAAGGCCATATAGTAAAGCATTATGGTATTCGTTATCTGTTTGGAAGCAAAAGCTTTGAAGGTGTTTGTTATCATATGATTACTACTTCAAACACATTTCTGCATTGTTTCTTCGCTGATTATAAATTATATCATATTTATAAAATAACATTACCTCAACGAAGCATGGTTTGAACATTTAAAATGTCCATCTTATTGTACAGATATATTTTTGTGATGATCAAATAGTTAAAGAAAAAGAAGAGCACGCATAACGCATTGAAATTCTGTTTGGCCTATTTGATCATGTTACATTGATCCGCGTATCAATTCTTTTCAAATCCTCCTAACCATATAAAAGTCTTTCATGCTCATTACTGTGTTAACAGCTTTTGGATATAATATACCAATGATCTTTGCTGTATAAGCAGTCAAGTTAGTTGCCCCACAGTAAATACATTGGCCTATTATAAACCAAACTTCACATTAACGCATTTATGCCGGGATTGTACTCATTGATGAGAGGATCCTTGTCCTTATCTAATCAAAAGTATGCTCTACCTGTGCCATTATGCAAGAGGTGCACTGACTTTAAAAAAATACTATAGGTTATTGTTCTGAAGCCTTTGAAAACTTGCAGCTGTGTGAAGAATGTAGCTATTTTTTATTCGTTCAACTTTTTATGTGAAAAGCCAGTGGCCTAACCATTACGGCTTCCTGACGTTTTCTCACCCACCTTTAATAATGGGTCTGCATGTTTGGGGAACCAACGAGTGGCTTAACCATTACGGATTCCTGCCGTTTTCTCACCCACCTTTAATAATGGGTCTGCATGTTTGAGGAACCAGCCTGTGACAGCATGGCCAGCCTCATGATATGCGACCGTTTTCTTCTCCTCTGGTGTTAGTACTCTAGTCTTCTTCTCCAATCCGGCGATAACTCTTTCTATGGCCTGGTCAAAGTGTGTCTCTTCTATATGTTGGCACTTATACCTCGCAGCAATCAAAGCTGCTTCATTGCACACGTTAGCGATATCAGCACCTACCAAGCAAAAGAAAAAAACCCACTGTACTCTATAAACGTTTTAAATATACTAAGCAATCAGACTCTGTTACGAGATCCATAGCATATATATCCATTGTATTCTACAACATTGTGAACTGGTGTTTTTGTGTTGTGTAAGAGACAAACAATGACTTATTACACTGCATATTAATATATTTTATGCAGTGCATGCATCTTTCATGATTTTAGTAATATTTTTGACTAGATTTGTTGCTCCTGCATGGACAAACCTTGAACATGAGTTCATTTGAATATTCAGCAAGACTGGGTAATTTTTTGTTATGATTTGGAGAATATAGACTAATTTATTCTCAGTATGGTCATATTGATTTATGTGCATTAATCGACTGCTTACTGTAATTTCAAGATTTCATTTACTCTGTTATTCAATCTGGCCTTCAACCCAACAAGAGTGGTCCAAGAAATGGTTCCATGGAGTTAACATAAACAAGTATGCTATATAACCTTGAACATTTAGAGAGCACTGCAGAGTAAGTCACCTTGCTTTGCAGGGATTGAGGTCCAAGCCTGGGGGGCACTCAAATTTGGGGTTTACTGAACTGATTTTGAGCCTAAAAATTTGCCTTTCAAACTGATTTTTTTGGGTCTTGTGAACTGAAAAAAAATTGCCAAAAACAGGGTTGTGATTCGCCTTTTGGAAAAAATCCCGGCTGCTGTGAAAAATCCTGAAAAACCAGCATAAAACTGGTCTAGAATGACGCAGATCAGGATGAAAACAAATAAAATAGCGGAAATTTTGAACAAAAAAAAAATCCTGAAATCTACACAAGAAATCCAGAAATCTGGAAAAATCCAGAAGAATCACACATCTGCAAAAATAGCCATCTGATCTAAAATTTTTGATCAGTTTCTGTAGTTAGAGCTAAAATGTTGTATTTTTCTTTAAAGTGGGGGTGGGGGTCTAAAGAACTGAATCATACTGAAAATGGGGGTCTGATGAGCGGCCCGGAGGCCTGAAAAAGGGGGTCTTGACCGCTGAACATAGGAACCCTGCTCATACATGTCAGTGAGCCCCCTGGGTCCATGCTTGACTGCTATTGGGACTACTTTCCAGAGTTGAATCTCAGAATCTGAAAAACATTCATCTAGTTGGATGGTTGAACATTTGGTCAGAAATTCTAGATCTTCTGATCAAGATGGTGGCATATATACCAATGAGAGATTGTTTATGTCATTGGTTAAGTCACAATTTTTCTGGCTTTTCTGGCCTGGTCAGCAAGAAATTGTTTAACTGCTTGTTTGAATGATGAAAATTCACTCTTTTCTTTGATGAAATTAGGCAAAAATTCCAATGGTGAATGGCCGTAAAATAGAATGTGCTACCAATCTTGGTTTTGTTATAACCTTTGGACCTAGGAACAATGAAATTAAATGTGCTACCCCTGGTACCATAGTTATGAACAGATGAAACACAAGTGAAATTGGTATTCAAATAATCAGGTGCAGTACCACGTACAATCTTAAAAACATGATTCAACTTCATTTGAATTACCCTATCTTTTACTGACAGTAATCCAACCCTGTCCAGTTCCCTTTGTCCAATATGAGATCGAGTACCCAAGTTCAAAATAAATCTAACCACTCTGTTATGCATTGTATTCAATTTTTTCTTGTAGTACTGGGAAAGGCACGAATACCAGGATGTACATGCATAGTCGAAATGGCACAAGATGAGAGCAGTGCTCAATGTTTTACGACTGTTTTCATTTAACATATGAGCATGTCTATACAAAAATGCAAGTCTAGCACCAGCTTTTTTAAGAATATCACAGGCAATAGCCTCACAAGATAAACACTCGTCAAGAGTGATGCCGAGGTATTTAGCAGATTTAGCTGGTGTGATCGAATCGCCATTACAGGAAACAGAAAATTCATGAACTTGATTGAGCTTTCTTTTAGAGCCGAATAAGATTGATTCAGTCTTTCCAAGATGTAGTGAAAGCTTATTATCAATAAGCCACTGACGACAATTTTCCAGCTCTTTGCTAAGTTTATCGGCAACACACTTGGGGTCTTTATCAGAGACCAGAAGAGCACTGTCATCTGCATAAAGAAGAAGTTTGCAGTCGGCACTGACGACCATGTCATTAATATAGCACAAAAAAAGGAGAGAGCCAAGAATGCTACCCTGTGGCACCCCACATGTGATGGGTAAAGGATCAGAATCAACCTTATTTACATGGACAATTTGTTTTCTGCCACTCAAGTATGATCTAAACCACTTAACAGAGGTAATACCCATGGCCTCAAGTTTTTTGCATAGAATGTCATGGTCGACAGTGTCGAAAGCTTTTTGCAGATCTAATAGGAACCAACCCAGTGTAGTTTCTCTGAGATGTCTGTTCTTTAAGATAATCTGTGAGATGAATT
>JXSR01S073191.1:86867-103978 GCA_000969725.1 Ophiothrix spiculata
CACCCCCCCCCTTGCCCCCTTCTGGCTACACCACTGCACCAGTAACAGATATTGCCCAGGATGTAATCCAATGGTAATAGATCATAAATTATCCCTACATTGATTTATTGGACATGCATCTTTTAAGACACTGTGTCGTGAAATTTGCACACACACACAAAAATTGCCAATCAGCTAGCGTCTCACAGAAATATTCAGATCTACGATTCTTCAAAACTAGGTTGAGTTTTATAACTGCATAATGTAAAGACTGTTATACATTGTATTCTGATGGCAGATGCATATCTTTGATGATACAGCTTCTTGTACAGCTTAGTTTGTTTTTTTAGCCCAAACCTTGATGATAATCAAATATTTTAGTACTTTTTTGCAAGTTGTCTTTACCATGTAACTTTATTCCTGTATTCCCCCATGTACCGAAGTTTCCCCTCCTTCCAAAATATTGACCCTCTTGTCTAGAGAATATAGGAGCAATTTAAGCTTGTTAATTACATGGATTGATAACTGAGCGACTTCTATTCCTTATTAGAAGTTTATATAGTAGTGATGGGATCATGAGGCCTTGTGTCCATGAGCTGTTTCCTTGTGGCATTCGCCATTGTTGCATTTTCCATTGTCCCCAATTGTGCAGCACTACAAAGATAATAAACTTTGTTCTCCTTAGTGATCATATCTGTGGAGAATGGACACAATGTTCATTGAGTTCTCTGTGCTGCAGGCCACAGGGAACATCTGCTATAGTCGGCAACTGATGTGATCACAAAGCAGAACACAGTTTATTTTTTTTGTAGCGTGGCACAATTAGGAACAATCGAAAACAGAACAAGGGCACATGTCACAAGGGAACAGCCTATGGATACAAGGCCTAAGATCAAACATTGACCCTTGTTCTTCTAGAGGGAGCAGGGCCCATTTATGAAGACTCTTCCACAAACTAGATGTTGACTGAAATATTGTCATACCATATCTTTTGTCTTCAATACAATAGGCGATCTGTGGTATTTTATTTTTCTAAAAGGGGGAGGGCAAATTGTGTTATGTAAGCCAAACACTACAACAAATTTCTGTTATTTGATCACATGACCTTGTTGGAAAATGCACCATGACTGACATGAAATGTTTTTAACATGTTGGAACAATTTTAGGCAAGAGTAGGGCTGAGAGCTCTCTGAAATCTTGGGTCCAATCACCATGTGGCTACTACACAAGAAACGGTCAAAATATGAAAATAGTCAATTTGGTCTTGGAGATGGCTTACCAACAACCATACGCCTCCATTCTTCTCTGTTGTATGCCAGGTGGCCTGCAGCTGCAATGTTGTCGATGTTGTTATCATCGCATAACTGCTTGATATCTTCTAACCACTTTTTAACTGGTCTTCCTCTTGGTCTGTTGCCCTCGTGTGTCCTACTAAAATCTTTGGATAGCGCTCATTTACCATTCACTTTATGTGGCCAAAATGTTTCAGTTTCTAAGTCATGATGGTAGATATTTTAAAAGTCTTTGGCGTAGTTGAGCCTTTCTCTGATGTCAGTGTTTCTGATTCTATCTCGTAAGGTGACTCCAAGAATTTTACGGAAACAAGCCATTTCAAAAGATCTCAACCTTTGTTGGTCTGATTTCTTCATTGTCCATGTTTCTGCGCCATATGATACTATTTACAGTATAAAAACTCATGAGGAGTGTAATTACCAAAAAAGGTGTCTTTGGACTCCCCAAACCCCTTGTAGCACTATATTCCTGATTTTAGGGGGGTCTAAAATCATAGACAATTAACACAGTACCTTTTGTGTATGATATTTAAAACAAAGTCAATATTTAATTATTAACATGCTTGTGTATTCTTCCATTCTCAGGAGTAGAGATTGACATGACTGTACCAGTGATCAACCATGTCCTTCCAGGAGCAGGGCCTGTTTGTGAGAACACCTTCACCTATTCCTTCTTTGTGCCATTTAAATATCAGAAGACAGGCCCTCCTGCACCGACGGCAGACAATGTGTACCTTGATGTCATTGAGGAACATTCAGTTTATGTCAGGTAAATCAACAAATTCTGAAAGTCATGTCTGTAACTTTTCAATGAGGTACCAAATATTTGGTGCAACAAGCAAAGACCCAAACAGCCTTAATGGCCTACCAAATATTTTGTACAACTATAGTCTTTGTTTTGTTTATCTAAGGCTATCAAAGTTACTGATATAAACAAATAAAAATGAGTTACGGTTATTGTTTTTGAAAGAAAAAAGATAGTTGGGCTATTAGAAAGCATGGGGCCACTCAAAGAATTAAGTGTTTGGCATGCTCATTATAAAAATGGTGTTTGAACAGGGTCTGATTTTAACCCACCAGCGGGGCAATGCTTTTGGAAAAAGGGGTAGTTTTCAGCACAATTTACACCATTGAAAGTGGCAACTTCAAGCCACCTAAGGCAATATAGGTCACTTTTCTGGTCATATGATATCATGCTGTACATGATTTGCATAAAAAGGTGTAAAACAAAGAAAAAAATAGGTAAAAAATCTTCATGTAAATGAACATACAGTTTTAATTGCACACTCTCTGATACCTTATTTGTTAGAAAAGGTTATTACAAACTTAAACCATCTTTGGTACAATTTGCAATGTATCTTTAGCCATTTGTGGGTACAAGTTGCTATCAACAATTACGCCAATTAAGGGCCAAATTTTAAGGTGCTCTGACAAGCATGTCTACCACTTTATTTTTCGAGCACCTCCCGGGTTAAAAAGCAGACATACTTGTGGTTGGAAAATAAACCACTTTTTGCTTAATGCATGCTTTGGCAGTAACATCTTTCATTGACTAATGCTAAAGTCACATAAATAAATAGTAGGCGGCCGAGCTCCGGCACGCTACACCAGTCAAAACTCACACAAGCGTTAATTAACTTCAAAGTGTATTGTTGCACAGATCTTTAAAAACGGGGATTGCGAATTCTGTACAAATACAAAAGAAAATCGATATAATCTCAATTCTATGTGCGAGTTGAAGCCATTATTTGGATCATTATGTTTGAATAGCGCGGGGGTTCTAAATCAATTACCATCAAATATTCATTTCGACTCCTTCATTTTTTTTTAAACATACAACATGGTGATACTGAAAATAAATATTGCAAATAAATACCACGGTAAAAGTAGAAGAATAATACATAACACATTATGATAAATAAAACGAGGAGCTTTTACCATGGTAATTCTTTGCGAAAATTGTATTAGGAATGTTATTTAAACATTCACTTGGTTATATCAAACGTATATTTGCAATACCGATGAGTCAAGAGGCTACGCACAGGTGACTTGAAAGTGTACACTCTAGTGACGCGGTTGGTCAGTGAACTTTTTGGAAAGCCTACTGAATAGATTGTGGAGTATAACAGAAGACTACACGTAATTGCCTGTTGGATTGTCTCGGCACCAACACAAACATTGCTTCAAACAAATGCAGCCGATCACCATCCCCGTTTTTAAAGATCTGTGATCGTTGTGAACTTGTATAAAGGTCTGTTCATAGTACGCCGCAACGTGCGGCAAATTTTACCGATATATCGATCATTATTTGCTGCACCTTGCCGCATGTTGACGCATTTCAAGTTAAAACATATTTAACTTTATTGCGACGCCGCACTGCAGTTTCTTGCAGTAAACTGTGCAGTGCAGTAAAACAACGCACTGCACTGCAGTGCGGCGTACTATGAATGGACTAAACTCCTATGGGTTTTGTCTGCTGTGGCGTGCCAGCTCGGTCGGATTTCGGCCGACTATTCTTTCTATGTATCTTACTTTAGCATAAAACATATGAATTTAATTGTGTTTCATCTTACAGAAGTTTCCCTGGCCATCCACGGACTGATTCAGAGTGGGTAGATGAGGCTGTAGCCCTTGTCAATGATCTCACCGAAGATGGCGTTATCAATGATGTAGACCAGTCCTTCTTCTATACAGCTGGATATGACAACCCTGTGCAGGTCTTCAAGCGTCATAACGAAATCTGGTTCTTTGTTAATGAAAATAGAGATCAGCTTAATGATTTCAATGATAACAAACTAAGATTTGTTAATGAAATTTAACTAAATTTATTAAGGATATCTCCTTTCTTAAAACCGTAGTGTGTGTGATAGAGTCTATAGGGTTGGCTAAAATAAACATGACTAATGTTGCCATGTTACAGGGTTAAGGTCATCTGATATGCAAAATTGTGATCTTTATGTCCAATTTGATCTGCCACACCGAAAGATACAAGTTTGTGGCAAAACTGAAAAAAATGGATTACGTATTGATATCAGTTAAGCTTATTCATTCCTCCAAAATGATACTTGTATGTCAATCCCAATTTTGGTTACAGGAACTTACGAATTTAGAGTCTGAAATAGAATGTCAGAGTGTCACAGACTTTTTGAAATTGACGTTCAATAGGGGAAAATGGGGCAATGCTGGACAAGATGAAATCCCGGACAAGGTGATTGTAACAAATCAGAGAATGGTGGTGCTATGTTTGGCATTATCGCACTCTCCCCTAAAGCCTTAACAATGGTGTTGGATTCTTTAATGGATGGAAAAGTACCAATTCAAAACTCATACCATTAAGGTCTATATATACTTCGTCATTTTTGTAGTCATCTCATTCAGAATTTTTCTCATGGTGATTAGTTCTTAAGAATGGAGTAAACTGTTAATTCTGAATTGAGAATTTCCATTCTAAATTTTCACATTATGAAGAACTGAGATAAGTAAGCCATACTTATCTCAGATGAAGAATGTATTAAATGGAGACCTGTTTTTCACCCCATTGCACATTTTCAAGTGCTTACTGATGGGTAGTATAATGTTTGATATTGATTCTACGGCCTAGATCTATTCATGGTAAGCTAATCTCTTCTTGCAATGATTTACACAATTGTGAAATTGTACGTGGGAAAATGTTAATTAAGAATGAAAGTTTACACCATTCTTAAAAACCAATCACCATGAGAAAAATTCTGAATGAAAATGTCTGCAAACTACAAAAATGACGAAGTATATCTAGCGTATGGCATTTCTGATTAACTTTCCGATTTCAACAATAATTTAGCAGATGTGTTCTGCTGGTTTTATTCTTTAAAATATCTAAAAATAAGAAAACTGCCGATTCCTATTTTGAGCTAGAAGTCCTTAGTTTAAGATTGATTAGGTGACATGGCCCACAGACACTAACAAGGAATGGATCTGACATGGTTACAAAAATCACAAAATTGTCATATTTTATTACTTTTTCTGAACAAACAAATTGAATATATTGATGATCTAAATTTTTTTATAGCACAGAATTGACCTCTCCCTCAGATCCCTCATTTTCAACTTCAAGCTGGTTTGCCATAATATTGTATCTTTCAATATGGTGTAATGTTGCACATTTAAAATGATGTTTGTCATCCTACAGGCTATACATATGTTGCATGCTGTTTACTTGGTATAAACAGTACATGTCTTGTGGCTTACACTTTAAAGGAGATGGTAATATCCAAAGTTGAGGATCTCTGAAACTGGATTTGAAGCGACCAAAATAGCAAAATTTGGTCACAGAAGGATCCCATAATAGTTTTAATCTGGAGATCTGAAACATTCAATATACTCTAAAATTTTGATACGGTATAGCAGACATTTTCCATGTTCTTTATCACATTCTTTAATTAGGCTTTGAAGTTCTGACAAAATATTGTTGCCCCTGATAAGTATTCTGGCCAAGGCCATATGGCACACAATTGGCACAGGGTTTTTTGAAATTGGGTGCAACAAGTTCTTCATGTATAAATAAAAATGCTTTTTACTGTTTATTTAGCCAACTTCCAGCACCAGCTAGTGATTTTGGCATAAGTACCTCTTCAATTTGTCGCCATTGGTCAAATTGGCCCAAAGTTCATAAACCTTAAAAACGGAACACTGCCGCTGATCATGAATGCAGCGTACATTATAACATAATTCTCCATGAATCAGACGTGATGGAGTTGTAGTCAAATTGAAATAAAACATGATGTGCACTATTTCAGAATTAGAAACTGCATTAATACACTTAATGAAAATGTGATTTTCACTTGCAAGCTCATATGTGATTTTCACTTGCTCATAATATTTTATGTTTATGTTTAAACCCAAAATGGATGTTCAAAAACTGTATTTTCATGTAGGGCGTTAAAAAATCTTTTCAGTCATGAATGGTATTTTATCATTTAAGTACTATATTAGGCTTTGCCTTATCAAAAGGTAAAGCTAATTTTAATCATACGGTAATGGTTCAAATTAATCAAGTCCATTAGATTTGTTAATGCAGTATGTAACTTATGCCATGTATCAATATGATAGACTTTTAATATCAAAGTATGTATATCAGTTCCATAAAGTTTATTTTTGTAGAGTTACTGTGTAACAAATTAAACATTCATAGTCAATAAAACACAAATATTTAGTCTGAGACTATAATAGTGTCATATTTTGTGGTTGATTCTAGAATAGAATAATGAATTCCAGAGGGAATGGTCCTTAAAGAATTTTATTTGTAAATAATCTTTCTGATTTGGGGGAGCGGTTAGCGCAACGGTTGTTTCTGCACTTTGCACCAATGTATGAGGTCCCGGGTTCGATTCCCAGCCCGACGCTTTATGTGCATTTGGTTTTCAGTCCATGCTCACTTCCACAGGTTTTTCTCCAGGTACTACGGGGTTCATCCTGCATTCAAAACACAAAAACATCTTAGACCCCAGTTGAAAATAAGCCTATTCAAGATGATGACGTTATGCCCAATAATATTGTGGCCTTAAGTAGGATATCAACTATAAAATTTGTATGACAATTCTATTCAACTTTAAATTTACTGATAAATGAAAAGTTTCAAGTTAAATACCATCTACATTTGTCTCTCTGTTACAGAGAATTCAAAATTGCTAATTAGAGGTTTTGAAATTTTAAGACATTTTAGAAGTGTTATGAATTGAAACAAAATAGCCATAAGATCTTGTCAAATTTTCTTCACAGGTAAAAAAAAAGGTTCATAAAACCTGAAAAAAAACTTCATGCCCCCAGGAACATGAGCAACACTATTTCATTGGCCCTATTAGAGCATCGGCATTTCTTTATGCCTATAATTGTCATGCAATAGCTAAAGTGCCAAATACCTTACACCAAGTTACAACAAATACCTAACACCAAGATACACCACAAGTTCATAGAATACCAGGAAATATTATTTAAGTGCAATATTTATTGTTCACAAAAATTCACATACATAGCATGTATTTGATAGCATTGTATAAAAATATTCAGAATGCATTAAAAGGTCACCTAGCAACCCAAGCAATCATGGTTAACTATGAAGCACCGACACCAAAAGTGTCTGTATCAATGGTACATTTTCAAAAATAACAAGTTGAACTCAAATTTATGCAATGCGTAAAATATTTCCCTGCCAGGTGTGAAGATAATTTTTTTAAAATCCATCAAGGGCTTGAGGATGCAGTTACAAATTATGACCAATTATACAGATACTATTAGTTATCCCCTGTTTGTTCATGCAATACGGGAAAATATTAGTGGTTTGAGTTTGCATCTCCGGCTCTGCGATTTCAGGAAACTACATAGCTAGAAAACAGTGATCAATCACAAAAATGGGGTGTCCAAGGCAGCATGTCCCAGTTTCAACATTATGCATAATAAGTGCCCTCCCCCGCATGGAATCGTCCCTATGTTATTTATGATAGTTGATAGTACCTTCATGTTCTATTGTCAATGATTCCAGCAATGTAATTGAAAGAATCGCTCCATCAATGCAGTCTTGACATTTGTAAAACTGCATGTCTGCAGACATCACTCCTGTAATCTGGAACCACCTAGCAAGTCCATATTTGGAGTTACTGTGTGTATCCCCTTCCGTGTAATAAAAACAAAGATAATGAAAAGGCTTCTAATTCCCGTAAATTCAGTAGCATCCTGAAACAAAACAGTTTTCCTCTGTTTTCTTAAAATTGCATCCAACCGCCATCAGGTTAATTTTTTCAAGATTATAGGAGACACGCAATGTCTTTCAAGACAACTGCTTCATCGGAGTGTGGATGACAGAATATTTGTCCCTCTAATAATGAAAAAAAAAACTTTTTTGAACTATTATAAAATGAAATCAAAGCATTTTGTACCTTAATTTTTAGTAAATCTAACAATCACTATTACATAATTATCATTATTTTTGGCTAATCCATTACAAAAATATTGCAAAATTAATGTATTGCGCTCTCTATACAACTGCTATTCATATATAATTTTCCCTGCCTGCTATTTATAATATAATTTTCATAAAATTTCTGATACATACATGCAGCAACATACAGATTAAGCTTTAAGTCCACATAGCTCTACAGTTCATGCATATTATAAATTCTATCATTGTACAAATACCAATAAACTAAAATAGCCAGATTTAAAAACAGAAATAATAATAAAAAATCCAAAAAAAAAATACCCATTATGTAATAGACCTTTTCAAAATCCATTTGGAAATCTTCGGAACATCGATCACGTGGCCGTTTTAACAACCAATCACGTACGAGCTCATTAGCATATGTTTTTGTAAATAACATTTTCCGAAAATTCTTTCGCTTTGTCAGTGCAATAAAAGTGAATTAATAGAACCAGACCCATACATTATTAGATACACTAATTCTGAACAACTTTTGGCTGACTTTTGGCTTTTTTACCATAAGGCCAAAAAAAAAATATTGTTTGTTTGCCCTCCAGTGGAAAAATTAAAATTTTGGGTCGGTCGGTCGGTTAATCTTTTTTTTTTTTTTTTTTTTACTCTATACATATGATGTCATTCCATGGATTTTATCATGAATACCAAGCAATGCAGGGCTTAATCAAAAATTGTGGGTCATTATTTAGAGGAAATATGCATTTTATACTACTAAATGTGACTTCACACTGCTAAATATTACGTTTTACATCAAAAATATTGAGTTTTCATATTTTACATGTTTGAAGAAAAAAAAAATAAACTAAAATCGCGACCCTAATTTTTGGCATTTTTAGGGTCGGTCGCGGAGGGCAAACAGACATAATTTTTTTTTTGGCCTAAGCTCATCGGCACAAAGAGTGAAATTTCCATTTGAAATCGGCTGATTAAGCTAAGATTTCAAGTCACATCAGGGCAATCACACCAAAAGTGACTCTATAGTGCTCACGCTAATTACAAGTTAAAATCGTACGCAACCAGTTAACGAGAACCCAAACTTACATTCTGGTTATTGTGTTGAAGAGTCACTTTTTCTGTCGGCAATTGCCGGAAAGTGTAAAATCGGCTTCGGAAAGGCGTGTTTTGAAAAGGTCTATACCATATCATATGGGAGGCAATTTTTGGACTATCAAGCCTCAAAATATGCTGGTCTAGACCAGGGCAATTTATGCAATATCTGAATGGCCAGGGGCATTTTCTAAAAAAAGATTATCATGACAATAACAACAATGAAATACGCACTTGAAAACAATCTATACGTTAAATTGATACCAACATAGGATGTTCATAAACAACAATTTAAAGCGAGTCCAACATACTGTTGACATCCACAAAGGTGCAGTTTTACAACAAATAATCCCCCTGCTGCCTATTATTGAAATCATTAAATTTCCTACCAATCAAATCTGCAGGGTGCGTATGAAGAGAGCGTGTGCAAGTACGCATCGGTAATGAAAATGCACGGCGTGTATCTTGATTGGTTACTTGACGCTCGGAGATCGTGTGAAAAGAAGAGTCTTTCGTACTGCATGTGGTGAGACCCTTGTTTACTCTACGCATTTGTTGTGTTCAAAATTTCATGATTTGTAGGGAATTTAATGACTTCAATAATAGTTTTAATTGGCATATACGGTACAATTAGTGGCTCTACAAGCACAAATTGGTAGTGGTGGTATTGAGAAGTCCCATTCATGCTAATCAGCCATGTGAATACAATGGCATGCTCTACCACACATCTAACAGAGTACTCAACAACAGAATGACGGTCATATCCTCATTTACATTGATGGGACTTCTCAATACCACCATTACCCACAAATTTGAGTCAAACACAGGCAGCATGTCAAGGCTTCCCAAAATGATTTCTAAACTGAAGTATGTAATTGCGCAAACAATTGTTACCAACAGGACTCTCTGTATAAAAATTGGCCTGTGTGTCTGCTGATAAAGATTGGAAGTCTAAGATGCAAAACATCTTCACTGCACAAGAGTTTTAACAATACCATAATGATGTTACCATCCGGGGGGGGGGGGGTACTTAGTACAAAAGTGATTACGGGGATGTGCCGCAAATTTGGGTAGCAAAATCAAGCTGTCTAGTATTTCAATGGGTCCTTTTTCTTTGCAAAATGTGGTATTTTGATGGGTCTGTTTTCCAAAATTTTCAAATGGCGCAAATTTTTGATTTTTTTCTAAATTTCAAACAAAAATCAGAAAATTTTCGCCAAATTAGCGTTAATTTTCGGGGAAAATTTCATTTTTTTGTATAAACTCCACTCAAAATTTGGGGAATTTGGTATATGGATGGGTTCCTTTTTCTTAAATATTGGTATATACATGGGTGGTACTTCAAATTTCCCAGCGGCACACCCCTACCAAAACCAAAATTGAGTACCCCCCCGGGGTTACCATACTGTGCCCAGCGAGCAAAAATAACCATCCATGTAAATTTATAACACAACTTAAGCTAGAAACCAACTGAAGTGGAATGATGTTATTTCCAGTTATGCCTAGATTGAGCTCCACGCTGATCTAGTACCTTATACAGGGTGGCACAAATTCTTATTCTAAATCTATAAAATAGCACAATTAAATGTCTTCTTAGTACATGGTAATACATCAACAAGTAAACAATAGTAGATTTTTCCATCACATGGTCTTTTAAAATTACTTCAAAGTACACTAATACCAAAAAAGGATATACATATAAAATACTTAATAATACTGAGTAGTTAAAAGAAATTACCCTTAATTCCAGCAAAAAGAAATTAGGTCATATTCCAAAAAAATAAAACAAAATTTATATGTTATTTGGTCCATAGTAACTTTTTGGTCCACTGTTTTGCTGGTTGAAGTCATGCATCATTACAATCTTAACCAGTTTCAAATGCAAAATCAGTTGTTGTAGGGACATATGGCAACAAGTATTACGAGTAAACAGTTGAATCAACTTCTTCATATACATGTGCACGCAAAAAACATGCATCATTCGTTCCAAAACATTCCATGATTACTCCATCATTAAAGACAAGAACTGGTATTGGCAAACCCAGAAAAATTGAAAGCCTACATCGACAGTGTCTACAATGCATTCACATTAGTGCCAAAAAGATAATTGTACAATCCATTGCACTGTGCTGAATTCATCACTCTGTTCCAAGCTTTGGTGATGCAGAATTTAATGACTGGACATTCAAGTATGTTTTGAACATTATGTATATGCCGAGACAAGTAAAATACATGAGTAATTGTCATTACAATGCAGAGCTATTTTCTCAGTATTTGTTTTGTAATGCAGAGCTATTTTCTCAGTATTTGTTTTGTAATGCAGAGCTATTTTCTCAGTATTTGTTTTGTTTACATTTCTGTCGATATAATTGATAAATGAACAGGCATGTCGACACAAGGGTTTAGCCAGAGAGCTGTCCAACCGTCATTTGGACGGTTGGTTACAAAAATGGACGCCCTGTAAAATGCAAAGGCCTTCCAATAAGCCGTCCAAAAATGCGTTTTACGATATGAAATTCATGTTGAATGTTAGAATTTATCTTCCATATTCATCATCATCACAAAATCTGATCAATTTATGTAGTTTGTGGACTTCAAAATGGGTTTTATACCGCGTTGTGTCTTCACTCGTTTGCTGAAAGGTCGCCATGTTGGTATTACTTAATCATCGTCTTCTTTGTCAAGTATGAATATTAATCATGCTGACGTCACAATGTCTTGATTAAAGTCGGCCTGTTCGCCCGGCCGCAAATTTGGACGCCCTACTTTCAAATCCTGGCTAAACCCTTGTGCGGACAGTGAATAAAACTGCTTTTTAACTGCTTAAAAACGACATTGTTGACAAAAGGCGTGTCGCTACAGCACTATTACATGCAAAATGTCTAAATGTTTTACTATCTACAGTACAAAGAGCAAAAATCAAAATCAGTTTCAGAGGTCTGTTAATACCTGGGCAGCATATTATTCAGCCTATTCAATAAGAATACATACATTTTATTTTGCATAGGACAGTTGAATTGGCAGTAGACCCTATGGACAGTGAGATAGGATGCCATATATGAGTGACAAACATCTACAAGGCACCGCTACGGATGTTTGTCTAAGCAAACTACCCTTAACAAATTGTATTCATATGTTCCCTTAACAATGCAAAACTAAACAAATCGTATTCCTTAACAATGCGACACTAAACAAATTGTATTCATACGCTCCCTTAACAATGCGACACTAAACAAATTGTATTCATATACTCCCTTAAAAATGTTAGGAAATTAGTCTAAAAATAACCTGAGTCAGATCCTCTCAACAATATTTTGCAGCATACCCCCAAAAAAGTATAGCCTCACCTGTAAATAATTGGCTCCTATGCCAATATGTAATTCTTATTTCTTGTATACAAGCGCTGGAATTTCAACTTTCATTTGATATCCTTCTTTTGCCAAAAGACCGAGGAATGTTGAATTTCTGAGCATTTAAAACACTCAACGTCATTTCGAAAAAGTGGCAAATTCCAGTTCTCGCACTGTACAAACCAGTAACGCATCACCAATGGTAGTAATATGAAGTTGCGATTTTTCAGTGTTCCTATATGAGTTTGTCCAATGAAGCGCACAGAAGGACCTGTGCCAAGCATCGGTCATTATTGGTATTAATTTGCTTTTTTAATTTCATTAATGACGATCATTGAACATATATTTGAACTAAGATGTCAATTTGCATTTCTTTGATAGCAGATCCAATATTTTTAAAAGAGTATACAGAGTTGAAGGTCACAAAATCCAATTGATGGCACATGAAAATGTCTAAATCCTATTTATGCTTTTATTTAAAAACTTCAATACTGAACTTGTGCCAGCTAAAAAGTTCATGCCACTACAATTTCATCCTGAAACCACTCCAAAGTTTATGATGTTAAAAATTTAAATGACCAATGTTGTGCATTTCATTTGATTTTGTCATGAATATTGTCTGGAAAAAAATCACTGATTGTAACAAATAACTGGCTGAAAAATATTTAACTGCTTTATTGACCTGGACGGTGAACTTTTTATGGCCAGTCAAGATCACAGAAATAATTTCTAGTAAGACAATAAGGGCCCCCCCCCCCCCAAAAAAAAAAAAGGTTGTTTGGTTGTCCTCAATCGCCCGCCCCTATTTTTTGAAACTGGAAAAATGTTTTTACTGTACAAAAGTATATCGCGCCTAATTTTCAAAAAAAAGTTCTTTTTTCTTTGAGAATTTGTATCATTTGAAAATATTTTTTATGTTGTTGTTTGCATTTTAATACTGTTTTAATTTTTAAACTTGTATAAAGATATTTTTGGTACAGTAGGCTTATTTGCATCTTTATAGAGGCCATAATTTGGTGTAGCTTCGACTTACATTAGAAAAAAAAATAAAAAAAATAAATATCTGCCTGCCCACACTTGCTCAAAAAAAAGTAGTGGAGGACAACCATACAATTTTTTTTTGCCTAATGAAGACTCACTTTGTGTGCTCAAAAAACAAAGATGGGGTCGAGAGAGATAATGCAGCTACATAAAGCCATATCAGAGATGAATGGAGCCTTTTCCCAGGCTGCTGGATGAGATATAGTATTTTCATTTATTAAATTTCCCTGCGTACTGCATCGTTTAACTCGAGCATAACGCGCGCGATCGTAGGCGCTTCACAAGCACTGCAATTAGACCAATCACGCGCTGTAAATAAGTGCGACTTTCACGCAAACCACTGTAGCAACAAGCGTCGTTCTCTAAAAACCCGGCGAACGGAGAAATTTAATTATTAATAATACTATAGTTAGGAAGGTTTAACTGTTGTGGAGGAAGAACAGATTATTCTCTATAAATCTAAGTATGCAGCAAGCAGCTGAATAACACACATAAACCAATATGACCATATGGGGAAATAAATTGCTCCGTATTTTTCGAATCATAACCACACACCCAATCTTGCCGAGTATTCAAATGAAATTTTGTTCAATGTTTGTACATGTCCTAGCAACGTAATTAGCCAAAAATAATACCCAAATCATGAACTATTCATGTACAAAAATATTAATATGCAGTGATTTAGTCTTAATCCTAATCAACCATTACTAGTCTCTTACACAATACAAAGCTACCAGTTTACAATGTTGTAGAATACAAGAGATATGCTATGCATCTCATAACAGAGTCTGATTGCTTGCTGCATACTTCGAGGTTTATAAAGTATAAGAGTTCTATACACATAACCATACTTTATACCACTAATTTACATTGTGCAGAAACATGTTATACAAAAAAGCAAAAGTGTTTTAAAAACGGAACATATCAACCATAAATGCACTATTTCAAGAATTCATGTTTGCAAGAAGTTTGGTTACTTTGCTCTTCAGAGCTAGGAAGACTGGAGAGTGGAGACAAGTACTGTGTATTCAATCAATATATATATAATTATAATAATAGTTCCCCCTTTTTCACAGATTGCCATTTAGTATAAAATGATGACATTATTCTTTACAAAAGAAAAGATCTGCATGAAAATAAATACTTGATGATAACAATACAACTGGATGGATACATAATAAGTTCTGCTATAATTAGTACTGGTACGTAGGACAAATTTTGTTTGTACTCACTTCACGAAAATATTATAAAAATAATTACAAAATGTTTCTAGGAAGATCAAGAAAATCCTGAAGGCACCATGATGTGGAACTGGGTATACAAATTTGTTTTACATGCGTATGAAATATCACATTCATTTTTTTTTTATACAGTTGTAATTTCTGAACACATCAGATAAAGAGTCACAAATTACATATTTTAAAACACATTTACATTATTTATAGGTCAATAATTACATCCATCTTATATGATGCAAATGAAACTTTGCAAAAACAATGCACCGCATGCTGAAGTTATCCACCCCCATGAGGTAAAAATGAGCGAGTTGGACAACCGTGACAAAACACTGAAGCAAAATAAAACCATCATAACATATTCATTTTTAAAAATGAAATTTTACTTACATGTACGAGTATGTTTAGTGTCTGCATTTATGGAATTACACAACGCACTATGCAATAAGAGGGAAAGTGACCAAAATTCATACACTCCGCAAATAACCTAGCCAATTCACAAATGGTTTGCGTAAAGAGCGTTTAGCACGTACGGTTGCTACATTGTTTTTGTCGGGTGAATTTTTTTGGGGGGGTTTGACTTTTGATAGTTGTGTGAACACATAAAGGCTTTCAATTTCTTTTTACAAATTATGAAATATTATTTTCCAGTCATGTATTAAGTTAATTTGCATACCATTTTGCTCTGAAAATGAGACAAAGTCAATGCACTTGCTGTAATTTTGATTGTTGTGCAACATGCATGCATTAATTTTGACTCATTTCACTTGCGTCATGAAAATTATTAACCTATAATTAATGAATGTGTAAAAGATAGCAACTGACCATTTTAAATTGGCCAATCACCGCATACTTAACGTGGAGTTAACACTCATAACGATCTTAAAGTGCACACAGCCCCAACAATAAATTTTTCATGTGTAGCGTGATAACCTCATAACCACTTACATTGGCTATTTTTATAATTACCAAAATATTTGGATTACATTTTTGGTTAGCTACTTGCAGGGAGAGTGTCAAACTAGCATATGTCTACAGCAAATACTAAATATCATTTTCCAACATTTCAGCAATTTGTTTTTAATAGCAAATTTACAAGCAACTATGAGTTAAATTCCATGTTCATAATTAAGTTTCAGCCACATTAATTCTCACCATTTTAATATATAAAAGCGCAATTTGAAGCCTAAGGGCATTTCATACGAACAGCATCATGCATACTTGTAATTTGTAATAATTCTGAAATGCTTTGATATGTTTGGAGATTAGTATAAAAGGCAGCCTCTTTAATATTATAAACCCTTACAAAAATAATGCAGTATGTAAATGAATCAATACCTCAAGATATGCAAATCGCATGCCAAAAAATACTGAAAGGGCATTTAGAATGGTTAGTTCCAAATGAAACTACAGTAGAAACTCATTATAACGAAGTTGCTGGGACAGACAAATTACTTCTTTATATCCAAAATTTCGTTACATCAGGGTTTTTAAAACAATAAAATACAAAAGAAATTAGTAAAATGGTACAGGAAAATTACTACTTTATAACAGGGTTTTTCTTATATCAGATTTCGTTATAATGAGTTTCTACTGAATATAAATGATATCATAAATTAGAATGGTAAGATAAGATTTTTTTTTTCATGTGAATCTAGTCAATAAACAGGGGCAAACTTTAGGTGGGTTGCCCATGACTTGCTCCCCTCTTAACCCAAAGTTAAGTGGGTGCTGAGCTGCTGCCACCTCTTAATTGATTATGCTCCTTGAAAATTATATAATGTTGTAACAGTAGTTATTATTGCAAATCTACAACACCAATATTTTTTACAGATAGGCGCCTTTCTCTGAGTGGGTGACAAGGTGCCGCCAAACAGGCACCCCTCTATTGAAAATTCTGGATTTCTAATGCACACAAAGTATTTTTGGCATGGTTTCCCTGATCGTGAGTTATCAGTGAATTTACACAAGTTGCATTACTTTAGTGCAGGGATTTCTATCACCGTATTTCTAGTCTTGCAAGCAGTGCACACTGTAATAAAGACCTGAATAGAATTGAAACGAAACACCTGAGATTTACACTGACATTTGCTCTTGGTAGGACTAAGGAGGGATTAAGCTGAATTCATACATTGAATTAATACAATGCATTGCGTTTCCAATCATTTTCACCGCAAACGAACCTGCAAATTCATGCTCA
>JXSR01S073192.1:3005-14269 GCA_000969725.1 Ophiothrix spiculata
TGCCATCTAGATAAAAATACTGATAAAAGACTTCATAAAGTCTGTTGAATTTTACTACAGATTCATAATATTTCTCCCGATGCTACATTTTTATACCGATGCTAGGTATGTATGTTCATAAAATTTAGAAAATGAAATATTTTCTTGAAAGTGGATTTAAATTAAAGGTGGCAAAATTTGCAACAAAATGGTGGTTCAACCAACTTTCTAGGTTAAGTTCTTTTAAAGTTAGAGCAAAAAGAAGATTTTGCAGAATTACCAAAAACCGTATGATCTGGGTCAGATTTAACAGTGGTAAGTCTGCAGAATTCAGCAGACTTCTTAAGTATGTTAGTCTATGGGGGAAAGTGACGCTCATTTAAGCTAAAATGGTATAAAATTTTGCATTGTTTTCTATGGGAAAATGAGCAGTGGCCACTTGTGATGTCATAGGTGGGCAAACAGTTTTTGAAATGAAGGGCGCCATCTCTTGGCTCTTGCTGAACATGGCTACCGATGCTACACCATGGACACCGTGCTTCTTTATCCATATTTTCAATCTACTGCAAAGGAGCAATTTCTCAATTCAAGTTTCCTTGAGAACAACTCCACAAAGTCTTTTGAAAAGAAGTACATTCATGTCAGTATGTGTACCAGCGTTGCTAAAAAGCAGGTTTACTGGTTTAAAATCTACCGATGCTACTCTGGACACCTTGCATAAAATCAATGATGTTTTGTCACATAATTTGGAGACCACTTGAGATATTGGCATTAAAGTTGGTCAAACTTCAAATATGCCAGTTTGCTTCAATAAAAACATAAAATGAACAAATTGAAGTGATACATGTACTGTTGGTGAACTGATTTTACCTATGCTACATTGGGATTTTCTCTGGACACCGCGCATAGCATAGGGAAGTTGATTTTTGACATCTCAAAATTGTCAAACGACTGGTTTCTTTCTCAATTAAAGGTTTTTATTAGTGAAAATCAATGTCAATGCATAGAATAATATGTAAAATGAGTTCTGTTTTCTGTTCCAACTGAAAACATTTGTATTTTGCAAACATGGTATGTCTATGTCACGTTTTTTCACCTAAAAAGTGTTGGACACCAAGCACTAAATTGGTCGTAAAAAATTTAAAATGGCAGATAAAGTGGTCAAATAACTTTTAAAATTAAGTAAACAAGGTTCCCAACTGCAAAAAAAAAAAAAAAGGAAAAAAGTTTGAAATAAGACATGAAATACACCATTTAAATCACAAAAATTGCCATATTTTCAAATTGTCCCAACTTCATGGAATAAGCCATATACGTATACTGTATGTGCATGTGTGCATGACGACTGAACCACCACCCAGGCCAGGGTCAGTATTTCAAGGTTGGCAAAAATCATGATGTAAAAAATAAAATAAAAAAAATAAATAAAAATCAAACAAATTTTTGATTAAAATCGGATTTTATTGATTTAAATCAATTTTTTTTTATTTTCATATCAGAAGTTTGTTGGAGCTTCACCCTTCCCCTACCTCACATTACTCTTTAAATGAGAATATTAACTCCTGATCTTAAAAAATGTATTATCATAAGTAAATTAATAATTGATCTAATCAGTAGAGTATCAAGCCCAAAATTGGCAGATTCGCCAAATAGTACCAATTCTCCAAATAGTGGAGATTTGCGTCTGCCAAATAGTGACAATTCTCCACTATTGTGCCAACACAAAATTTCAAACTCACGTTCGCAGTGAATGGTAGGAGCTCGCAACTTGAAACCTTAAAAAATGAATTCAGGACCTCAAAGACCCCCTAGTGACCTTGGAAAAAAATATTGACGGTGGGAAAAAAAAGTTGCATGAATTTGAATATTTTGTATGGTGTTTTCCATTGAAAAAAAGGAGTAAAAAAAATTAACGAACTGTAAAAAATACTGACTTGTTTTCCTTCTCAGTTCTTATATTTTGATAGGGAAAAATGATTAAAAATATGCATTTTGTGAATCAATATTTTTTCAGTAACCTAGGTAGTTACTAGTTACTATCAACAACATGCTCGATCGTAGTTTGGATAATTTGTGTTTACAGCCAAGTGATGTCGTCATGCCGTGTTTGTGAAATAACATTTTTCTACAAATCAAGTATTGACTTTATTCTACCCCAAATTGTTCAATTTAAATTATTTTGGGGTTAGATTTTTAGTTTGGGAGGTTCAGAAAAATGTTGCCACTGAATGAAACTACAAAATTAGGCACCATCGCATGAATGATCACTGTGACATTCTGTGTTGAATGGGTGTTAAAACATGTTGAACTTCAATTCAGAATAATTGTGTGGGGAAATTTGAAGGTTGTTTGAGGCTGTATCATGCCTAATTTAAAAGATCCAGAATATATCTTACAGACTTTATTTTCACTAGCCCATTACACAATTCTAGTCATTGACAATGCATGATGATGACCAAGAAGATGAACTTTGGTGATGACAATGATCATTTGGTGCCAACTTTGCTTTGGTGATAACGATGATCATGGTGATGATTTTGGCGATGATGATGATCATGACTCTAACTTTGGTGATGACGATGATCATGGGGAGGACTTTGGTGATGACGATGATCATGGTGATGATTTTGGCGATGGCGATGATCATGACGCTAACTTTGGTGATGACGGTGATAATGGGGATGACTTTGGTGATAACGATGATCATGACGATGACTTTGGTGATGACGATGATCATGATGATGACTTTGGTGATGACGATGATCATGGTGATGACTTTGGTGATGACGTTGATCATGACTATGACTGGTGATGATAATGAGGATGACTTTGGTGATAACGATGATCATGACGATGACTTTGTGGTGACGATGGTCATGACGATGACTTTGGTGATGGCGATGATCATGACGCTAACTTTGGTGATGACGATGATCATGATGATACTTTGATGATGATGTTGATCATGGCAATGACTTTGGTGATGACGATGATCATGACGATGACTTTGGTGATTATACGATGATCATGATTATACAATAGTTTTAGTAATGATGGTTATCATGGTGATGAATATGACGACAATATTGAGATGAAATTGGTGATGCTGACCATGTTAATTAGACCCTAATGCATTACTATTGGCTCTCATAATATGACAAAAATGATTTTAATGAAGATGATTATAATGCAGCAATTAATGAATTTTGGGGAAAAGATATCACACAAGAGGCATATTATTTTTATTTCATTTTATTTCCATCTAGTATAAATAATATAAAAAACCTGAGAAAAAGTAAATAAAAAAATAAACATATTGGTGTGAGCCTTTATGGCAACAATGTATTGTACTGATGTGGTTCAAACAACTTGTGCCGTGTACAGCTGTACATCCATATTGGCCTATCACAACTCCAGACTTTTCTGAATGGGAGAAATGCAACAAGATGCACATTATTACACATAATCCATCTTAACTCTATTTGATACATAGGCCTGAAATAGATTGTTCAAGCTAGGAAAATTGCCAAAGTGTGTCACCTATTGTCACTATTGTGGAAATTCTCCATATATGGCAAATCTTCACTATAGTTTAAATAGGTAGGAGTTCACTCTTGATTTGTGTAAGGTCACATGATCTCTTCTCCAAAATAGTGGAGATTGTCACTATTTGGCAAATCTGCCAGTTTTTAGGCCGATACTCTACTGCTAATTAGATTGGTAAAAATCATGATTTTGTAAAAAAAATCAAAAAAATCATTTGTTTTATTTTTATTGATTTTTTTGATTTGAGTGGAATTTCGGTTGATTTTGCTGATTTATAAACTTCTCCTTCCCCTCTTGTTACTCTTTAAATAAGAACACCAAGTCCTTCTGATCTTAAAAAAAAATGTATTATCCTATAAATAATTGATCTAAGGTTGGCAAAAATCATGGTTTTGAGGAAATGAGCCAAGTTAGGTTCAACCTTAATCATGACAGCAATAAAACTACTGAGTTTGGCACAACACAAAATAATACATCATAGCTGCATAATTTTGCACCATCAGATACAAGGTGTATATCTATACTTACAAATTAAAAAACAGCAAAATATGCCAGCAAAAGCCCTTCCCGATAAAAGAGAATGTCTTTCATATGTGCAAAAGAACCAAAAAGAAGAGATTGATAGCTATTGATTGAATTGATTTGTTGTTGCATGCATGATGTCTTTAGGCGGCAAACATGACTATATGTGCAAGTGCTAAATTACGAACACTAGAGTTAGAATTGAATGCTTATAGATATAAGATCGACTTCTCTTCCCCATTTGACTCATTAGCTCAGTTGGTAGAGCGTGGCGCTAGCAATGCCAAGGTCCCAGGTTCGAATCCTGGATGGTCAGTGATTTTTTCGCTGACTGTCATAAGTGTGACGTGTCAATAATGTTGTGTGGTTGCCCAGTTTAAAATTCATGTCAATCATGTAGTAATGTGTTTATTCTGCACGATTTTAAAAAAATGTTAAAAATTTATTGTTCTTTTTTCTTCTGTTTCAGATTGCAACAACCTGTAAAAGTAGAGCACCATGTTTTATGCACATTTTGTGCTGAGCAAGAAGGGACCCTTGGCAAGAATATGGCTTGCTGCACATTGGGACAAAAAACTCACAAAGGCCCATGTGTTTGAAACCAATGTTTCATCATGTGTGGACAGCATTATTCACCCAAAGGTAAGGACTCTCTCTCGTCTATAATAATGTTATGCAAGGACTGCCTTTTCGGGGAGTGAGAGTGATTGTAGTACTGCAGGACAGTGATTTTGTGTTTCTAGTAAAAGTAAACCATTTTCATTTGTGAACACTCCAAAGACTTTTCCTCCTGAATAGCCCCAAAAGAGTTAATGCTCTTCTTGGGATAGTCACGAGCCAAAACATGGTACCGGTTAAAATCTCAAGGAATTTGAATCAAAATACTGTCAAATGAAGTAGCAATTGTGTCAATTTGTAGCTGTTTTGAGGTTAATGTGGCCTTCTAGTGCTGGTCGACAAAATGTGCATGAGAGTGCCGGTTAATTAGGCTTGATATGTAGCTAATTATGTTCAGAATCCTGCAAAAAATATGATCAGAAATTTGCATAATGCATGATGCATAATTAATATTTTAAATTATAAATTCAAACATATTGTTTTTACTGCTATCTGGTTTTCAGGTCAAAATGGCATTGAGAACATCAGGCCATTTGCTGCTCGGTGTCGTCAGAATTCACAGCAGAAAAGCCAAGTACTTGCTTGCTGATTGTAATGAAGCTTTTGTCAAGATCAAGATGGCTTTCAGGCCGGGTGTGGTGGATTTACCAGAAGAAAACAGAGAAGCAGCATTCACAGCCATCACATTGCCAGAAGTGTTTCACGATTTTGACACAGCTGTGCCAGATCTCAAGTAAGTGTTGACGGTACAAAGTTAGTTGCAGTTCGGTTACTTAAAGTGAGAAAGATCTGGGAGTTCTGATGGCAAATTTCAGTGCTTGAAATTCAAAGATTACTGCCAAATTGTCTGATGAATGGAAACTTGTGCTGGCTAGTCCTGCTATCAACAGTTTGAATGTTTGCTGATCAATATTCTTTGCCACCCAGAGGATGTTTTATTACCTGAAAGCATTTATTGCATGGAGTTGAATGAAGTGACATGGGCAACAGTGGAAGGTCAACGTCTGTAGAGTGGTAGGAATGCAGAGAATTTTCTTAAGGAGTCGTTGGGCACTGATTAACCCTAACCCTGGCATACCAAAGTGCATAGAATCCTAGACCACACCGGCAAAAAGGCAAGCTATTTTAGTCCTAGCCTATACAGCAAAACACACAAGGTTTGTGTGCGAGTCATGCATGAACTTGAACCTTCGATTCTAAGACTGCTTGTAATCCTACACCATGCAGTTCAGTATAAAATGCTGTATGCTTAGAAATTTGATTGTAATGTCATTGTATGGTCTAGGAGGGTTAGGGTTGATAACCTTGATTAATGAAGACATTTCAAAAGAAACGTATGTACTGATTTCCATGGTGAATCTTTACCTGACATTCTTGAATCTGTAAAAGCTTCAGAGCATTTAATAAATTGGTCTATGGTGTACCTTATATTATCTTGATATCCACATTTGTGTACGGCTGATTTATTTTTGCAGTGATGCTGAAGTTCAGAAGCAGTTCACATTGAATCAGAGTCGTGTAGAAGATATTACCATGCGGGAAGATTTGGGTAACATCTCATTGCCACATGAAGATGGCTTTGGTAAGTTCTGTAAAATCTCTCAAGATGCATAGAAAGAGAAGTTACGCTAAAACCAAAAGCACAAAATGCCAGTAAGATTCTCGTAAACTAGTTATTTCATACTGGGCACGTGTGGAAATATATATTGTAAGTTTTGAGAGTCCATAGAATTTTGGAATACTCAAGTAGGGGGAATCCAAAATGGACACCAGTAACTCTCCTCAAATTCTACCCTTGTGTTTCCTTTACTTAAATTATTAATAAAATGGTGGTTAATCTTGGCAGATATCACATCTATAGGACTTTGATTAACAATAGTACAAACAAGATAACCGTTGCATAGTTTGTGATGATTACATGTATTTCCATAATCCAACTTTCTAGGTGATCTTGGCTTTGCTGATGAGCGGGAGGTGATGCGTGGTGGGGGCGGCCACGATGACGGGGGTGAAACATCGACACTGCTTAGTGAATCAGCAGCAAAGAACAAAGATCACACCATGGATGCATCATTGGACAAACAGATGGATCTGGGTTTAGACGAACCAATCAGAGACGATGGATTTGGTGGTGAAATGATGGGGGATGGAATTTTGGGTAGGTTTTGAAATTCATTTTCGTTTATCTAACCCTTTCCAGTCTGAAGTGTCATCAATCCTTACTATAACCTGTTGATTTCCGTTTAATATGCTAAATGTTTAAACGGATTTCACTTGGACCGGTTAAATGTTTAACCGAAAGCTTATGATCTACTAAAATTTAACATGGTCATATTGTAGCGAAAAAAGTTGTGATATGATTAACAGATTTATGTTGACAAAACACAGGGAAACGGAATGCAAGCACGCATAACAAATGAGTCTTTATTGTTTATAATACACATTTTGCAATGTTTCGTCATAAAATGGAGAAAAAATGCACATGGTTTGGTTTACTTAAAGGATATTTTTTTCACTTTGCTTACGTTTTCTCATGATTTTATGATTTATAATATACAGACTGTTTTTCATTCAGCAAAATCTCGAAACATTTAACCGGTTGTTGTCCATTTAAAGTAAAAACAGATTGTTGACAGCGTTAATCCTTATATAAGTCTAGTGCTTTGCGATTTTTACCCATCAGTTAACATGTTTTTAAAAAATAGTAGCACTAGTTTTATGGACTTTGATAATCACAATCACATTGCTGACCCTTTATACAGTCTTCATTGTTCATATCAGTGATATTTAACTATATCAGTAGGTTATAGAATGTTCAACAACTCACTATATCTCCTTATAAGAGCTTATGACGTTGATGTGTGATGAACCCACATTTAATATTCAAAATATTGCGTCAAAAACAGCTGAGCACAGCGTTACGTAGTACACATAATAAGTTGATGCACTGTTCATCAGGTTCAATATTTCATTTTATATCATGATTACAGTGATTTGAGCTGTGCAATAGTTTATACTATTGCACGGCATGAACCAAACCTGTGTGATATCATGATATAAAACAAATATTGAATGCCTATGCATGTGCAATAGTTACGCCTCGTGAAATAGAAAAGTCACAAATTTAACCGAATGATATATTTTGTACTATTGCACTCTCAGGCATTCAATATTTGTGTACTCAATGTCTGCTGAAAAGGTTTCTAGAGCTAGTATTTATTTCTTAATTTTTGTTACATATATGCTGCATGGAAGGGTTGATACTTACATAATTTTGCTTGTACATTTGAAAGAGTCAAACTGCAACAGTGCAGTTTAAATGTTCTCCATGGTTCTAACTTTACCATTGGAGTCTACAACGCATTTTTAATATTTTCAGGTGGCACTCAATCTCAATTATTATCAAAATCTCATTAGAAAACTTTAACATGAATTCTACCCAGCATTCAAACTTACAGATTTTAACTCAGATGTTCATTAGTTGAAGAATTGTTATATTGTTTCATTTGTAGGTGAAGGTTTCATGGAAGCAGGTGGTGGCCTGTTTGATGAGCAGCCAGAGATCCAAGCAGGAGAGGTATCCATGCCAGCTGGCAATGATGGCGCTTCATCTGTGTCGTCAGGACCAATCTCGGTAAAGAAAACACCGGTAGCACAGAAAGCAGCTCAACAAGAAAAACAGAAAGGTAGGGCAAGGGAACACATCAATAGTGTCAATAGACAATTTTTAAATCGTACACAGTCACTTCCAGGCCTGAATCTGTAAATTCAATTACTCATCTACAACTCTCAAGCACAGGGGTGTAAGCGCCATGTGAAAAAAAGAACTTGGTGACAAAATGCCCGAAACAGACTGAAAGTAAAAGAAAAAGCTGAAATCATGACTATTTTGAAGTCATAAGAAAAATCAGCTGAAGAGCTGAACTCTAACTCTCCTGCAAGGCGATCACCATATAGAGAGATTTGTAATATACCCACAATGTTAGTGTAAGCCATCCAGGACACACCCACAATGTTAGTGTAAGCCATCCAGGACACCCCTGGATGGGTTACACTATCATTATAAATAGCTCAGTATGAAGTATTTAGAGGGGAGGTCCATCAGAGCAATCACTCAAGCTCTTAGATATGGAGGTCAGACTTCATTTTATTTGATCAGCTGTCATTTTGTGTACTTGAAATTATTAAATGTGTGTAAAAATAGCAATTGGCATTTTTTTTGAAGCATCAAAGTATATACTGACATGTTAGGTCATTATACCTAACTTTAATGACATGATGCTGGTGATGTTCGAGCATTAGACTTCTAATTAAAAGTTTGTGGTTTTAAGGGAAAGATCAACCTCCGCAATGTCGAGTCCTTGCTCTACTCAGGTAACAGAAATTGGTACTGATATATACATAAAAAAAACTGGGAAAAGTGATTATTATACTACTAGCATGAGGAGTGGCAAAACCCACCACATACAGCAAGTATAGTGGAGCCGAACCTAAATTGAGGAAATAGAGATAGATAGACACCATGGCCGTCAGCAAATAGGCTTTAATTTTGACTTATTTTACTTGATTAAGGAATTCATGTGACTTGATTAAGATAATTTCACGTTTCATTCAAAAATTTGATTTCTTTTTCAGAAACCTCACAGGAAGACACACCTCAAGCTGAACACCAGGCAACAACAACATCAGTAGCTGACCAAACAACACTGGTCCCAAATGAAGATGAAGCGTTTGCTTTGGAACCCATAGATATCACAGGTAAATAAATGCTCAAAGGATTCTCCAAGAAATGGTTTAGTGCAACAGTACTTGACTCGCTTTGTACAATGAGACATTGGTGTTCCTGGTTCATTGGTATTCAGTCTGTTCTCACTTCCACAGGTTTTTCTATCGGTTCTCCAATCTTCATCTTGCATTTCAAATTGAATAAAGAAAAATCTAACCCCTTGTTGATTATTGATATTGATTTTTACCAAAGAGTTTCTTCAGTTGTCTTTGGATATCAGACTAAAGAATTCTTAGTCTCTCTACAGTCGGAAGGCCGGTTCGCGTTTGACCTTTGGCATTAAACATTTGTCACGTGATCGGCGAGTCAAATATGGACGATTTTCATGCAGTTTTGCATCACTTAACATAATGATCAAACTTCATTTTCTGAAACTCCATTACGTGACATGAAGTACAGATTTCAATAAAAATCATTTATACCTTGCATATCAATCAAGCCACTTCATAATTCATGATGCCGTCGAGCTAAAATTTTGATTTTGATGTCGTGTCAGTGATCAAAATTCAGCACCTCTGAGTACGAAATGAACACAAAATATACTATTCCGAAAATTCGCGGATGTGTCCAGGTCTGAATTTGAATTATATAAAAATATTTACTATTGTTTACCTGGTGTGAAATTTTGGAATTTGGAGGTCTTCTAATATGGTTTCTGCCGGGTTTTATTTCCGTGACAGCTGCAACATGTCGGCTGCATTTGTACTGCACATGAATCAAAATCAAAATGGCCGACCGAGTTCATCAAATTTGTTTTTCGCTAAACTTAGTTCACCTATTTATTTATTTTAAGGGAAAGTTATTTAAAAATAAAAATTATTAGGACATCTAATTATTATTTTGTATTGTCTGCTGATGTTATTTTGAATAAAAATCACTAATTTGCTTAACTTAAATAAAACACTGTGTGATCGAAAATGTCGTAATGGAATTCCCGCGTTATTACATTGCTGCACCAAAGTCGTCAGTGATGAATGTATACCAGTAATAGCTCCATGGTAATACCATGAAAAGCATTTGGCACGATTTCTCTCTTTTAAAAAAAAAATTTGAACACCATGTATCTTTTAAAATGCCCCATAAATTAGAATATGAATTGGGGCTGCCCAGAAGAGGGTCACTTGGAATTTTTTTAATATATATATTTCCGGTGTATTCATTTCTTTATCTTTACAGATGGTCAAAATACCAGGTCTCTCATAGAATGTGAGACAGACAAATGGGAAGACTTATTAGGGGAGGGTGCTTAAATATTTATGCACAATGCATCTTTCTATTGTTTTAATATTTCTTGATTTTTGCAAAATTTTCAGCTTTTATCATATGACTCACCCTGAAAAAGGGGGACTTTGCAGATAATATCATTTTTGATTTCTGACACCGTAATTAAGCAAAAAAAAACCATTATAGTTAATACCAAAAATCAGTTCCATATAAAAACCCAACTGAGTTTGAAAATCTGCATCACATACCAATCAAGTCATTGAGTAACCACCCTGGCCATTTTTAAAAGTGGCAACTCGACTCGCCGTGAAGCAACCTGATCAATTAGGAATTGCTGATAACAAGTTCAAAAATTTTTGTTGAGTAAATCAAAGTTATTAAAGTAAGAAATAAACACTGAAAACTTGCCACTATTAGTCATGACAACTGTTTATATTAAGCAGAGAAGGTAAAAAAGGCTCGAACACTTTGTGTGAGACAGCTTTGCTTGCTATAGTCCCGGGGGTTGGGGGTTGGGATTAAAACCACCCCATTGATATACCAAAATCATGGAAAATCACCCCAAAAGGCCGGCACATATGTGTACCGC
>JXSR01S073192.1:33996-56812 GCA_000969725.1 Ophiothrix spiculata
CTCATCTCTTTTTCAGAAGTCTGTACCCTGAATTAGTGTTGATTTTGAAACACCAATACCAAATTTTGACAAAATAGTTAAAGCATTCAGTAGATTAGCTTGTTAACTTGTCAATCACATCACTTAACATCATATGGATAGGAAAGTAACATTCTGAATTGATGGAGAATAACATGGTTAACAATATAAAAATTCTACGTGAAAACTTTGTGGTGTTCATGGTGTCAGAATTGTATACATCCTGTAGGAAATGCTGCGACCAGTTGAATGAACCAAACTGTGCTGTATGTGTATTGAAGAGTTTCATTTCATTTTCGCCAATTGTAAGCCTCAAACGAAATTCCACAATTCAGGAGGCAGTGATCGTACAAGATCTTGAAAATTTACAGTTTCAAGATCTTTGGCCTGATGCAGTTTTAACCAACAATTTGTTTAAATACACTGCTAGTTCTGACAAGATGCTGGGTTTTGCAGACAAATCATCGCCGATGTCTTCACAATGTTCCTTGCCTTGCATCTATGGCTGTGTATCGGCACTCATCTGTTGTTCATAGAATACACGATGAAGTGCTTAAACAACATTTATCCCACGGCAGAGTAACAGTGCCATATGATGGGAGGCCCTTGATAGTGGACAAAACAACATATGGACCAAAACACGATGAAATACGACATCTAAACAACCTCTGTGAATAGACCACAGTAGAAAAGTGTTCTTCACTGCCTACAATCTTGTGCAAGTTTTCCCTCAACAAATTACAAAATCTGTTGTAAACCTGTTGTAGAAATACAGGTCTATCACTAAGAATAAAGCTCCCTAAAAATATCATAGATTCAGCAGATGAAGCCTGCAAATATGATTGAATATCATAACAGGTTTCACTGGGTCACCAGCTTATATACAGGGTGACTTACCAAATTATTTGGTATCATAACAATGGTTGTATTGTTTTTGATTGGAATCGGGAATATTCACTTTTAGAAAAATTTATTTAGGACATTTTTACGTCCAAATACTCTTTCAAATCTGAAAATTATCTCAAAATGAATACCTTTTAAATGTATTTAGAAAAAATTACAAAATTTCAGGATATAATCATGACATTTGGACATCAAAAAGCAATTTCCACAATAATTTGATAAATATTTACCTGGGTATTTGACCAGTTGTAGAAATGGCAATAATGCTGATGGCACAAACGAAAACCCTGTTACCATCAGAAACTTGTATATGCGATGAGGCATTTGTTAAGCCTTAACTTGATTTGACATCATCAAGTTGGTCATGCATAATAACATGAAATTTACTCTTCTCACTTGGGGATGTAGAAGCTTAGTATATGCTCATGATGCACATGTTGTGACACAATTTGTTACTAGACATTCAGTAGGCCTACTGATACATTGGTGCGAGCTGCCCTTCACGATAAAAGATATTTGCTAAACTTTCAGCAAAGCGGGGTACATGTACTGTTTAACAAGATTAATATTGCAAGAAAGACCGAGTTGTCACATCAAAAAGGGGCCATTTGTAAATTATTTATAAAGGCCTGGGACACCTAGCGGGTCACCTAAGATCAGGATTGTATGAGAGTCAACAACTAACTAAATAAAAGGATGCGGAATAATCCCTTGTTTCCCAAATATCATCTTATAAAAATTTAGCTCGACATGACACTGGAAATATATGAGCTGAAAAATCTTAATAATGTCAGGACGTCAACCAAATCCAAATACTGGAGAAAAACCGAACAAGAATGACCCGAGGAAACAAAGAATTACCCTTCATGACGAGTAATTCAGACAGGACGAGGGTAGGCCTAAAATAAAGTTGTCTGGCTAAAATGAGTTTTAAGTCAATAATGTTGAGAATATAATGCAATTCTTCTTTTCATCACTCGCCGAAATAAAAATAGATGCTCGGATATGGATGCTTATAATAATAATTTATGATATGTGGAAAATATGAAAGTGAAACTTGTGAAAAAAAACAGTCAGAGGCCAGATTTGGACAACATGGGAACATTTGATCACTGTTCAGGGAACGGATCAAAAGCGGGTTGGACTCGGGGAAAATGGAGGCTGATGGAGGGTTCTTGGAAGTCACCTTGGACTGCACGGAAAGACTCCCAAGAAAAGATCATTACATAAATGTTTGCGCAAGGCCAGGAATATGGGACAAGGTCTCGGAAAGTTAAGGAACAAGTTAAAAAAAAGACATTCTTTACAAACTGACTGTTCTGTACAAAAGTCATAACCAAAATTGCCAATCCATCGATGCACAGGCTTACTTTACAATTGTTGCATCAAAGATGCAACAATAAATCCTTGTTGGAAAGTCATCATTTGAGGAAAAATTTCCCCAAATGATGACTTCCAGAAATAAATCAAAATCTCATACCTGTATCTCCACTAGGAAAATAATATACAAATTCTTCAATGCAAAAATAGTTCTGACACTGCTCAGACTTCACACAGTCAAAAGTTCTGCTGACCCTGTCAACTTCCAGATCCAAAGTGATCCTATTCAGTTTCTGTGCTTTAGAAGTACTAGCCTCTTCAGGAAGTGAAAATTTGTACACACATTGTCTGCATATACAGTCTGTATCCCTTAACCAATTTTCTTCAAATCTGTGAAAAAGAATTTCATTCTGACCTTCATCAGCCTGCTTCATGTGCTTATTAGCCTTAAGGATCTTTTTACAAGATGCACATGGCCCAATTTACATACAAATATGACCAAACTATGTTAAAGTCAAGCATGCAACAAATAAAAAAGACTTAATGATTTAAACTTAAATATATTCATAATGATTTGAACATAAATATATTCATATAATGATTTAAACTTAAATATATTCATAATGATTATTCATAATGATTTAAACTTAAATATATTCATAATGATTTAAACTTAAATATATACATAATGATTTAAATTTAAATATATTCATAATGATTTAACTTCTATTTTGAGCTGGTATGTGGCAGTAACTAAAAGCTGAAACATAACCTGAAATGAATAGGATAAAAACACAAATTAAAAACCATAATGACCTCTTCATTTGCAGAATGTCACGTAACAATTTATCCTTCAGATTGAGTTGATATGTTTAAAGGAAACGCTTATGAACCGCATGGATGTGAAACGTATTAAGTCAACCTGATGGCATAAATTTAAACATTCATCGCTCATGAATTGATCTGGCCTATTCCACAAATAAGTTTGTTTGCTGCAGAGCAAACAAATCGATTACTGCGGAACAACTTGTTCAGCCCTTTATTATTTGGATGCACACCATCCTGCATCCTAACAAATTTGGAAATTGAATAAAATTTTGGAAAATGATTGAGAGAGATTTAATTTCGTAATAACCAACAACTGAGACCAATAGGGCTTAACAAAGTTTATGGCCACTGCCCCAGGGCAACTTGGTCCCCTATCGAGAAAATCTTGATGTGTCCAGAATTACATACTTACAAAAAAGGATTAGAAAATCAGCGGAATCAAAATGAAATCATGGAAAGATCAAGGCGAAGCTGCAAAATTCGGCACTTGTTTATGGATGATGAGATATATATATATATAAGGTCAACAATTTGTAGCCTGTAGCCAATTAGCAGAAGTCATGCGTACAACGTAACGTAAATAAACCATGGTAACTGATATGCAGCATTTAAAAACAGAATAACGAACTCAGTTACACATGCAGGAAATAGTAAAGTTGCATCGCTGGAATGTCATGACTGTAAAGAAATTACAAAAGATATAAAAAGGTTATCATGCATCGGCACTGTAAGTACACATATTTTTGATATAAAAACACTTCATAGAAAATGGCAAGTTATGCTAGGCTCAAGGCAAGCTAAATGACTACAAGTACCGTAAATACATTTTTGAATACAAATTATTATTTGGAATTACGGCACATCATTCACATGGAACTGAAAATATTTAATGTTCATTTAAACGCTTTCTCTTAGGAATGGGCGAAATTAAAATAGTGTTGCTTTGTTGTTTCAACTTCATACTGCCAAATCTTGGTCCACCTTGTTGTCTTTCTGGTCTGCCATGGTTGTTCTAACTTAAAATTCACGATGTCAAAGCTCAGTTCACCAGTCTCAGTCACGTTTGCCATTAACTTTAACTCCAGAGATAAGGGAATACTCCTCTTCTGGCCAAATTTCTTGCTTACTGGTGCAGCTTCCTTGTCCTTGTTGACATATACCTCTATTTGCAGCTTTAGTTGTCCCTCTGGCGAAGGATGAAGGGTTAATGAACCGGCAATACTAGGTATTGGTGATGTTTGCAGTCTCTGCTTATACTGCTCAAGAGTTACTTTTCTTTTATTTGGGATACCTGTGTTAGCAGTTGAGCTGGAGGAGCAGGCTGACGGGCATTCTTTTGAAGACTAGCCTGTTTGTATGTCGTCTGCAGGTCTTGCCAAGTCTGCGCTTCTTCTCTGGTCTTTGGTTTCTTTTTGGGAATATAAATTGGATATTCCCGCGTACCTGCCAAAATCATACTATTTATGGTAAAATAATGTGCTTTCAGTTTGTTTCTTGCAGTCGTCTTGAAGGCACATCCTGGTTCTTTGCATTTATGCTTCGTTGCTATAGGGCGTCTCCTATTTGAATTATTGTCAGCATTTTGTTGGCTAATATGCTCGATGAGCCATTGTGGCCCAATATATTCTCTTTCACAGAAAGGGCACTTCTGCGGAGGTGGTGGATTAACCGCTTCCATGTCTATAATAATAGAAAAAGAAGAGAAATACCAATTGAGAGCATTTAATACACTATATGCACGGTACTGCAGTGTCTCCAATGTTCTCCTCATTACCTACATAACATAAATTCATATGGTTGACATTAAAAGAAAAATTCTTACACTCAAACAGCTCGCAAACGAATGACCCAACATTATAACACACACTTTTTCATCACTCATGATACTAACCTAACTATTCTGGTTTGTGGATGTCTCCAACCGCTGTTTATATTCTTCAAGTAGGTGTAGTTGACGTTGGCGCTGAATATACTTGTTTCAGATTCTGCCAGCTAATCACTTCTTCTCTTGTTTTGGGTTTAGTTTTTGGAATGAATATCAAGTTCTGTTTAGTCCCTGTCAAAATCATGGAGTGCATCAAGCCCTCCTGCCTAAACCCTCGAAGCAAGAAAAGTTATCGAGAACCCCATTGAAACCGCACGTTAAATCGTTTGGCGATGGTTCCTTTGCTGGTGTGTTTTCAGTAAAGGACGATTTTGACCCAAAAATGAACTTCGTATGCGACTGTTGTGTTAAAATAAAACACAAATGTATTCAAAAAATTTGCATACCTCTCGATAAGCTTCTCAGAATCTTGTCTCTCGATTAACCTAAATGAATGATTTGATTTTGAATAAAGGTCATTTTGGGGCCAAAAACTGATTTTTTTACCATTTTCGTGATTTTTTCATGATTTTTGGCTATTTTGGGTCATTTTGACCACTAAATCAAAAATTAATTTTACCATCCACCCACACGCTAATGTACACCCCTTGAGGATATGATTCCACGTGGATGGAAAGCTGTAACAAGATTTGCCCACAAAACGTTTTTTTAAGCATAATATTTGCTGTTGGCTGGTAGACTATAACCAATTTTCTTCAAATCTGTGAAAAAGAATTTCATTCTGACCTTCATCAGCCTGCTTCATGTGCTTATTAGCCTTAAGGATCTTTTTACAAGATGCACATGGCCCAATTTACATACAAATATGACCAAACTATGTTAAAGTCTTTGGCGTGCGAACGGTTTGCTCTGATCTGGTTCAAGAATTGTCAAGCATGCAACAAATAAAAAAGACTTAATGATTTAAACTTAAATATATTCATAATGATTTGAACATAAATATATTCATATAATGATTTAAACTTAAATATATTCATAATGATTATTCATAATGATTTAAACTTAAATATATTCATAATGATTTAAACTTAAATATATTCATAATGATTTAAACTTAAATATATTCATAATGATTTAAACTTAAATATATTCATAATGATTTAAACTTAAATATATTCATAATGATTTAAACTTAAATATATTCATATTTACCTTGCTATTTTGAGCTGGTATGCGGCAGTAACTAAAAGCTGAAACATAACCTGAAATGAATAGGATAAAAACAAAAATTAAAAACCATAATAACCTCTTCATTTGCAGAATGTCATGTGACAATTTATCCTTCAGATTGAGTTGATATGTTTAAAGGAAAGGCCTATGAACCCATGTGAAACGTTTTAAGTCCAGGCATGAGAATTTTCAGATAATTAACTGATTTCAGATATTTTGTCATCCAAAATCATTCAAATTCAGATAATTTGGGGCTTTATTTAACCTTTTTAGTGGTTTTTTGGTTAAATTTGATCAAATTCAGATATTTTCATAAAAAATCATTCTCATGCCTGTAAGTCAACCTGATGGCATAGATTTAAAAATTCATCGCACATGAATTTATCTGTCCTATTCCACAAATCGATTACTGCGGAACAACTTGTTCAGCCCTTTATTATTTGGATGCACACCATCCTGCTCCAACTCTTCTTCCAAGTCTGAATGAGTTCCAAACGCTCTGTGACGCCACACTTTCACATAGAGTTTTGAAACCATTAGTTCATTTAACAGATCATTGTATTGACCAATACAACAATTATACATAGAAACACTCAAAGGGCTATGAAGAACACGAATACGACAAAGAACTTCACGGACTACAATATACCGAAGACAAAATAAACTACGAAAGAGAAAATCACAAAACACGGGAGACAAATTCATCAACGGAAATGGGTGAATAAAAATCATTTGAACCTACCTCAAAAATTATAATTTGGGGGAACGTTGGACCTTACCCGTATCACGGTACATGCAGTGTCTCTAATGTTCTCCCCCCATTACCTACATAATGTAATGGAACCGATAATAAAAGACAGGCAAAGAGGGTTCCCGTTTCATTACCCCCCTCGGAGACCATTTTGTCCCGAAATGAATGTCTATAGAATATAAAAATATTTGCATACAAATATGACTTAACTATGTTAAAGTCTTGCAACAATCCATCAGGTATGCGAACAGTTTGCTCTGATCTGGTTTAAGAATGGTCAAGCATGCAACTAATAAAAAACTTACTGACAACAAATAAAAAACATAATGAAAAAGACTTCATGATTTAAATTTAATTATATTCATATTTACCTTGCTATTTTAAGCTGGTATGTGACAATTACTAAACGCTGAAACAAACCCTAAAATAAATTGGATAAAAGCAAAAATTAAAAACCATAGTGAGTTACAAACCCTCTTGACGCCACACTTTCACATAGGGTTTAGAAACCATTAGTTAATTTAACATATCATTATAACGACAAATAAGTTTGTTTGCCGCAGAGCGATTAACTACAGATCAACTTATTCAGCCCTTTATTATTTGGATGCACACCATCCTGCTCTTACTCTTCTTCAAGTCTGCGTTCCAAACCCTGTGTGACGCCACATTTTCACATAGGGTTTCAAAGCCATTCATTCATTTAACAGATCATTATTATAAGGGCTATTCCATAATTAATAGGACATCCGCCAAAAGTACATTTTTGCAAATAATTTTAAAATTAAGGATCCAACAATCATATATTTTGTATCAAATTAAAGATAACTAAATACTCTTTCATTTAAGTGGTCTTACAACAACTTCGGAACATGTTTGATGTTATTTTTCTTCAAAAAAGCTGATTTTTGGGAAAATTTCACTTTTTTCATGGAAAAAAAGTACAAAACTTTGACCATCATTTTCTCTCACTAAAATAGTGTAATGATGGCATTTATTAAACAAATTACAATGAAATAGGTTCAAACTTTGTAATTAATAACCATTTTCGTTAAATGTGTAATCCGATTTTGAAATCTTGATGTGCAAAGTTGATGTAATTTTTGTGGACAAAATGTAACGTTACTAACCATGCTTTTTTGTTCTTGTTTGAAAGTATGCAGCCTGAATGTAAAAAATACTTGCGAATTATTTACTATCCAGTCTCAGTACTACTAATAAGATAAATTTAACAATTTGCTTCATATAAATCCCCTTTGAGCATGCTTCTTATTTAAAAACAGGCATTTTCCATCCATGTCCTTTTCTTGTAACTTTACTAACCAAGCTTTAATAGCACCATAACCACATTTTAAGATCGTTGAAATATTTTCTCTTTTTGCTAAATTGTAGCCCTACAGAGGGTGTATCTATGATAACAAAACTAGTATTTAACATGCATGCAATATGCTGTTAGAGTGAATTAAGGTATGTGGATTTGCTAAAAATGTAACGTTACTAACCGTGGAATTGCCCATAACGACTAATACAACAATTATACATAGAAACACTCAAAGGGCTACGAAGAACACAAATACGACAAAGAACTTCACTGACTACAATATACAAAAGACAAAATAAACTACGAAAGAGAAAATCAAGTTTCCCCAAACCGGAATGTTTCCGTTTCTGAATGTCTGACATGATGTCAGGCATGATTATCTTCAGGTTTTTGCCTGAATTCAGGCAAAAATGCTTGGATCTTCATTGTACAAAAGTATTGGGAAATTCACATTTTCAGGTAAATTCAGGCAAAATTACAAAAAGCCATAACCATCCCTGTGATGTGGACCTTGATTTTAAAATTTACATTGATACGTAATGTCATTTTCCCTCAAAATTACAATTGCAGCTACTCCGACTCTCACATTTTATCTATTCATTTTTATGATAAGAGGTTAATACAAAAGCCCTTGATTTTTTGTTTTATTTTAGAGCTGACACTGACTGAAGTATGACAACTAAAACCAGGGAAGTTGAGACTGCAAAAACTAAATTTCATAATTATTGCTTATTAATAATTGCTTATAATTCTTTCTTTAACCGATCACATGTTTTTGTTTTCAATGAAAATAATTGACTAATAAAATCTTTGAGCCACAAATAACTGTAAAATGAGTTTCAGGGGTAAAAATCAGTAGGGGTTAATGTCTAGAATGCATGTCAACCTAGGATAACATACTTCATCCGATGATCACAAATCGGACCAGATTGAAAATTTAGCTCCATTTTTAAAGTGCTGTATCTCCGGACAGGAATATCCGAATTGGATGAAACAAAGGAAATAATGAAGGGGAGAAGCTCTATTTTAATACCATTAATGATTTTATGGGAATAAGGGCCTGCTTATATTTCAAATATTTTTGTTTTCCAATCTTGCGTTTTTATTGGCACACCCTGTATATATAAGGTCAACAATTTGTAGCCTGTAGCCAATTAGCAGAAGTCATGCGTACAACGTAACGTAAATAAACCATGGTAACTGATATGCGACATTTAAAAACAGTAATGAACTCAGTTACACATGCAGGAAATAATAAAGTTGCATCGCTGGAATGTCATGACTGTAAAGAAATTACAAAAGATATAAAAAGGTTATCATGCATCGGCACTGTAAGTACACATATTTTTGATATAAAAACACTTTATAGAAAATGGCAAGTTATGCTCGGATCAAGGCAAGCTAAATGACTACAAGTACCGTAAATAAATTTTTGAATACAAATTATTATTTGGAATTATGGCACATCATGCACATGGAACTGAAAGGCCACTGAAAATATTTAATGTTCATTTAAACGCTTTCTCTTTGGAATGGGAGACATTAAAATAGTGTTGCTGTGTTGTTTCATCTTCATGCTGCCAAATCTTGGTCCACCTTGTTTTCTTTCTGGTCTGCATGGTTGTTTTAACTTAAAATTCACGATGTCAAAGCTTGCCATTAACTTTAACTCCAGAGATAAGGGAATACGTCTCTTCTGGCCAAACTTCTTGCTTACTGGTGCAGTTTCCTTGTCCTTGTTGGCGTCTACCTCTATTTGCAGCTTTAGTTGTCCCTCTGGCGAAGGAAGAAAGGGTTAATGATTAATGAATCAGCAATACTAGGTCTGGGTGATGTTTGCAGTCTCTGTTTACTGCTCCAGAGTTACTTTTCTTTTATTTGGGGTACCTGTGTTCGCAGTTGTGGTCGAAGCTGGAGGAGCAGGCTGACAGGCATTCTATTGAAGACTAGCCTGTTAGTATGTCGTCTGCAGGTCTTGCAAAGTCTGCGCTTCTTCTCTGGTCTTTGGTTTCTTTTTGGGAATATAAATTGGATTTTCCCCAGTACCTGCCAGAATCATACTGTATATGGTAAAATAATGTGCTTTCAGTTTGTTTCTTGTAGTCGTCTTGAAGGCACATCCTGGTTCTTTGCATTTATGCTTCGTTGCTTTGGGGCGTCTCCTATTTGAATTATTATCAGCATGTTGTTGGTTAATGTGTTCTATTAGCCGTTGTGGCCCGATATACTCTCTATTACAGAAGGGGCACTTCTGCGGAGGTGGTGGATTAACCGCTTCCATGTCTATAATAATAGAAAAAGAAGAGAAATACCAATTGAAAGCATTTAATACACTATATATGCGTCAATTCTACATGTATTTAAAGGAATTCCATACCACATGGGTTTTCTAACATTCCTGCCAGATTGAGTTACTACAGGTATACATGTACTAGTGTCTCTTTTGATTTGTTCGGTATTTACCGTTGTCTCTGCCTGAAGATATAACTTCAGTTTATCAGTGTGTACCACTGTTGCTCTGTTATTGTTCATTTGTATTTGATACAATATATCAGAGATAACCCTCAAAACTTTATATGGACCATGCCAATTGTCTCCAGCGTTCTCCTCATTACCTACATAAGGGTCTGTTTCAAAACTGGTCATCATTGTGGTCAAAATCAAAAAATGGTTAGAGATGATTTTAATGACTGTTTTTATAAAGTATAATATCTCATCTTATAAATTACAGCAAATAAAAATGGAATTCTGTTCGAGTTTTCATTATAAGATGACATTTTTGGCAGCAAGTAAATTACCAAGCATGTCGGATGGAATTTGCAATAATTTAGGAATTATACCTATTTATATTTTTAAACTAATCAAAATTGAAAAGTTTTGGCCTAAATTTAATCAATGTTTCTAAAACTTGAAGTTTGAATACGTGTACTCAAATTAGGTACTATTCAAAATTTTGAATTCAGAAATGACAGATGAATGATCAAATTATTTTATCTGTATATATTCTATATCATTGACTGAAATTTCATGTTTTTAATTATTTTCAGACAGAAGTCACCAAGATTAATGTGTAAATTTTGGATGATGATAAAATTGGAGCATGAATATATGAATTGAACCGCTGTGCGTACTTGAGTTACAATTTGAATTAAGAAATGGGCAAGTGAATGAAGTTAATACTTCTGTACATAGTTGGTGTTGTTTGGTTATTTCCGACACATCCATGTGTCCCCTTTTTGAATTCAGAGTAATTGGAATACAATACAAGCATTGTTAACATTATTAACTTCAAATATAAACTTAAAAGCAATGATCTTAAAAAAGCATGTCGGATGGAAATAAGCATGTCGGATGGAATTGTAAATATTTTTTACTGTAACAACCTAACAGAGTAAGTTGAATCATTTCTTTTATCCAAATGTTGATCCTCTGCTATTGAACAATCAATGTAATACTTTTCCACTGTAGCAGATGTATGGCTCAATCCTTTGTGAACAATCATTCTCTCTTTAGATAGATTACTAGAGATCTGTATTGGCTTTCAGTTATTTACCATACATATACTAAAATTTAAGGGGGCGAGGGGTAATTTTTTTAATCAATTTTTTTTAAAACAAAAATTGTTGGATGAAAATTATGATATTTTGTAATGCGCGCATAGCGCACTAAAAAATCTGTCAAATCTGCTAATTTCAGCTACAAATTATTAAAAAAATTTGAAATTTGCGCAAAAATGGCAAAATTTTACTGAAAATTGACACAATATCTTCATATTTTTTTTGGATTTTTTACATTTAAATTACCAACACAAAGGGAAAAATTCAATTTCCTTTCTTCTTTAATTTTTGAGGAATCTGTCCCCCCCCCGTCATAAAATTGGGGGATGGGGGCATGTCCCCTCCATTTCCGCCGTCTATGTGTATAGCTTATCAAGAACTTAGTTAGGTTTGTTAGCTTTGTATAGTAGTTTAGTGTTTCTTTCTTCATTTGTCTCATTTCAGAGTCTTCGTTACATTCTCTTATTAAAGATGTTGAAAGACAACAAATACCTAAAATTTATCTATGACGAAGACTTAGTGAAGCTGGCTGGACTTTACCTGATGCCAACAACATATCACAAACAGTCAACAAGCAAGCAGTAGATAGAATATTTTTCTTCTTGAATTTCCTTCGTACTGGAACATGTTTCCCAATCCACCTCATTTGCCTTTTTGATTAGTGTGTTTGTCTTAATATTTAATGTGGTCCTGTAACGGATCAATTTTGGAAGTACTTCTCCACAGTAGTAGATGTGTGGCTCAGGCCACGATGTACAATAAATATGTCCTCTTTAGAATCTTGTTAATTATTCAAATTGTTGAAATTGATTCTAATTTTTATCTACTATTTAAGAAATTCTTCAGGCTTGAAAATCAGGGAATAACATGTAAGAGGATAGAGAGGTAAAATATATAGGAAGTAACATGTGGACGATGTCATTTCAATTCAGGTTGCAATTCTGCTTTGTATTTTAGATACCCTGTTCAAAAGTGTTGCAAGTTGGATAACAGCTTAAATCGAAATATGGCTGAATAAACGTTATGTGCGGAAAAATGCCGACAGAACTTTGATTAAAGCTTACTTCATGAAAAAAAAACACATTTGTAGCATTTTCGTGTTTGGATAAAAGAACTTGAAGAATAAAGATATCTTTGAAATATACTTGCAGAAATAACTCGCATTTCTGTGTCCCCATCAACGGTGGACTTGTCGAGGTCTTTGATAGTCATGTTGGTTAGGACATCGCTCCTGTTTCTGTTATCTAGGACGATATGTATCATAATAATGGTTCTGAATGTGATTATCTCCTGAACAGATAAGCTGTCTTCAAATATTCTTGTTTCCCAATCCACCTCATTTGCCTTTTTAATTAGATTGTATGACTTAATGTGGTCCTCTGCAACGGATCAATTTTGGTAAGTAGTACTTTGCAGTAGCAAATCAAATACTTATTAAATATAATATTCAGTGAACAAATGAAGAATGAAATACAATCAAAATTAATTTTGAAATGATATTTTTGATCTCTAGAAAGCTTGACTACAATATGCATGACAGAGTTGAGTATTTGCTAAGATATCTCACTGCTGTTTCATGATATTTAATTGTCAAGATGTGAGAGTTATAAGTTAAATTAACCCGTGGTTATTCTAAGATATGACACATTATTGGCACTTGCATGCCACAACTCTTGGATTAAGTGAACAAATTGAGACTTCTTAATTTGGAATCACCCGACTCTGATATAAACTTTGTCAAACAGAAGCACCGTCTTTGCAAAACCTTTTATTGTCATATTAACAATATAAAGTTATCACAAATATTGTTAATGCCATTTTAATATTCTGTATTCTACTTGGGATTCCAACCCTGTCCGCTGACTTTTTGGCATAGCGCCCTCACTCTCTTTGGCCTTTTAAATTGACGCGTGGATAAAAACAAAGATGTCTGCGCCCTGGGTTTGGAATGCTTCGGTAGATACAATCTTTCCACCACATTTTCACACTTTTAACATAAAAGAAGATATCAAGTATTGAAGACTGAAGTTAAAGGTTTGCTATAACAATTAAAAGAACGTTGTGAAGTTAAAATTGATTGATAGACTGATTAATTAGAGTGATCATGAAGTGCATAGAAAATTACCGGTATTCCAAACGTAGTGTGGGCACAAGGCCCTCACATTCAACCTGCATTACTTGTGGAAACTCTTGATTTTGGCTGTGCAAGGGTTTTATATTTGTGTGTTGTATCCTTAGATCTTTGCAACGAATGGGTTTGACTGCAGGAATTGTGAAAACTTGACAACTGCGGTCAACTCTTTTTTTATGTTGTTTTTGTTTTTCCTAAAAGGGTAAAACTTAATATTGTTAGTGGCTGGGGTTACACATAGTGATAATTTGATGAATGCTGTTATATATTCTAAAGGTGTTTCATTAAAATGCAATCTTAATTTTAAAGACAATAGAATTAGTTCCAAATTTTGTAGTAATAAAAGTTTAAAATTAGTGTTTTTTAATAATCAGTTAATTACCTAAATCATTTGTTATGAAATGACTATCTTGATTAGGCAATGAAGGCTTTCCTAAAATGATTTTGTTCTTGTAGTTATTCAAGAATGTTTTAAAAGACAATTAAAGTCTGTACCAGAAGCGCCACATTATTAATGTTGATTTGAGGTGATTCTTAGTTTGTTTTGAATTAATAAGTGCATGAAAGTAATAATCTGAAATACAATTGGACTACTGATGACATTGCCGGTACATTGCAGACTGTTTTTATTGAGTGTTTGTCTATGGCTGATGTCATAATGCAGTATACTGTCTTGCTCTCGACTTCTTGCCATTGTTAGATTTGGTATTTTAATTAAAAAAAACCTTGTAATTGACAACTTTTTTCGCCAATTTTCAACCACTGTGTTTTCATCGCCAATATTCTCATATGCAGTAATGGTGGCTGAGCAATGGGGATGGATGGGACATGTTATATCTCTACCTTAAGCCCTTGCCACCTACCTAGGCCTGCTTTACACAGCTTGCTTTCCTGGTTGTAACCTATGAAATTTTTGTCCCTTGTCAAGTTTTCCGCAAGGACGTCCCGCGCCTGTGTTTGTGGTGAAAAGGGTGTGTGCCCACAGCCACTCTGCAAACTGTTGTTGTATTGCCAGTCGCCTTCCACATGTATGGGAGTTTCGGGGTCATAACCCCATAGTGTAGCACGTCTTTCAGTTTGGATCTCTGGTCCCTCATGTCGCTCTCATCGAGAGCTTCTTTTACAGTGGCGCTGGCGTTGTCTAAGTTTTTCCCATCAATGAAAATAGCCGCTGTGAACTAGCAATGCCCATGGTGGTTGACATCATTCCTACAGGGAGGGCTTGATTTGGTTCAGCACTTTTACTACCTGGCGATATGCTTTGGATCTTACGGTTTAACTTGTGTTTTTAAGAAATGAATTTGCTTTTTTTTAAATTCATGCACAGAGTCCCTATTTCTACATCAAATTTGAAGCTGTTATCGATCAACCTTTACAATCTGAAGATCTGCGATGATGCTCAATCAAACAATCTTGTACTACACCAATAGTAGTGGCGTGTCTTTTTCCAGGGGACAGGTATTTTTTCTCTGCCTTAAATTTATGAGGGGTCCAACTTTATTTAGTAATGCTTGGAATTGGTTATAACTCATCCACAAGTAGGTCGAATCAGCTGCGCTGGCAAGCCACAGCCCCTTCACAAGATTAAAGTAATGTGACTTGTGCCTGTTAGCATGAACTGCACTTTGGTAAAGGAGTAGTTTATCCAGCACTTGCTTTGAGCGACCCACTCGATCTTTGGAGTGATGGTCCTACTCCTCTTAAGGTCATTCTTAACATCTTTGTTACTAAGCTAACTATAAAGATCAAGGGAAATATTGTGCCCAGCACCTCCATGGACATTTAGGAGTTCTATTGAGCATGTGAGCAGCCATAGGATGATTGTACACCTGGAAGTGAATTACACCAAATCGCCAATGACAAATTACTCATATGTGTACCGCCGCGGCAAAAGGGTCCAGTTGTCGACTCCTATATGTTGCTCATTGTAGCATATCTGATGTATACAAATACCATACATTAGATATGCTACAAGGAGCAACATGTACGAGCCGACAACTGGACCCTTTTGCCGCGGCGGTACACATATTCTATAATTTGAAAAAGAAAATATAACAAATATCGGAAATATTGTTGTGAATAAGATATTGATATATATGAGATTGAAGGATTTGATCAAAATGTCAAAATCATTGTGAATTTTTGCAAACTTGATGTTGGGTGAAAATAACCTATACCTTGAGATTGTGAGCTATTGTGGAGTTTGCCTATAAAATGGACATGTAATGAGCCTGTTAAGAGCTGTGATCCACATCCAAGTGGACAGCTAATTTTGAGCCATGACTTAGTTTGTACTGTTGTATTCTTTCGCTTCTGCAAGAGAAAAAAAAAGATTTTTCATGAAAAGAGTCAATACTGCACTGTGTAACTGTTCAGAATATTGTTTTTGTTGTGATTATATTCTAATCATTTGTTATTGTTGTGATTATATTCTAATCATTTAAGTTAAAGCTTAGCTTCCTTGACATCACATATTTTTGCAAAAAATTAAAAAAAAATATCTACAGTTAGTAATTGTTTTATGCTCGATTATGTTTTTATAATTGATTCACTTTATCATCTTGATAGAGGGTCAAGTCTTCAAAATTTACCTTGAGACCCCTGCCTATCAGAGTCACAAGGAGGCGTGGCACAGCAACTTCAGACCAATCAACATGCTCAAAGTCTAAATACAGGCTTGTCTGTAGAAATGATTTGGCAGTTGATGGCCCGCTGTGTTTGTTTAGTAGATAAGATTGCAGATTGACCAATATTATTCAAAGTTTTCAAATAAGTGATTTATGAAAATCAGTAAATTTCAAATTGTGAAGAAAGCATGTTTATTAATTATATTACAATTTGAATGATATTTTTGACATTATTTGAACTTTACTAATCTTAGCCATGTCATCAACATGGTTCAGTTGCTGCGCTCAGTGTCATATCCAGGCTCAGCTGCGCTTTGCCTGGATATGACACTTCGCGCACGAGTATTTCCCATAACATACCTCCACTTCACCCAATAACTGATAATATATGTCCATACCTTAGTTCTGGTTATTTTACCAGCTTTCATTTCTTCTCTGAAAATCTTGGCGATCTCTACGCAAGTCCTAGGGCTGAAGTTTTTTCTCCCTATGTTCTATAAGGAAAGAAATAATACGACGTTAGTGATTTACACAAGGCTATGTTTTTTCTGTTTGATTTTTTTGTGATTTTGGTCTTGTCTTTGCACAAGTAATTTAAAAAAGTAACAAGTTTTAATTATAACAATAAAGAAATAATAATTATAGTTTGATAAGTACATATCTACAATTAATGAAATCATGACCAGAAAAAAAGAAGGAGAAAATAGATATCAACTTCAAGGTATGCCAACAATTAAATTCTGCTAGAGTATGGCTACTTCTCATCTTATTACAGATATGTACAATGTTAAATTAGATAGCAAAATGACAAATAATACATTTTATATCATTTTTTCTGGTGTCCTCCATATTATAGAGCAGCAGAGTTTTCAGTTCTTTGAGGGTGTCTTCTTTCCCTTGTCTTTCTTCAGTACACACCAGAATTCTTGGTAAAGCTCATCTTTTCTGGATCGATGCCTCTCCTCTTCATCCGCAATCTGTTTCAGCAATCGGGCCTGAAAGTCATTAGTTACCCCTCTTGGATTGGTTTTAATGCCTGTTCTTTTCTCCCCTGGACATGTCTACATATTGCTGGGGAAAATTTAGGTATTTTTGAAGAAGAGACACCCCTGCTCGTCAGAGTGATAAATGAATACCGTAAATCAGATTCAAAATTTCATATATGCACAAACCTTATCAATAAATTTATGGTTCCCATCAAGATGCCATAACACATTTGTAGGCTAGCAACATGATATTCCCTTCGCTTCAGTGCCTTCTGTTTCCAGAAGCACGTGTCATGCTACTTCTTACCCGGTGCCTGGGTACTTTAATATCTATTGATTTGAGATATCCCAACATCATTTTAACACCCCAGTTTCTGTTTTCTATAGTTACTCTAGAAATTATATCATCTAATGCATTATCAGAAAAAGGTAAAGTATTACATTGACCAGACACAATGTAGCCATAATTATAAAAGACTACTGAAGTATAAAATGAGGTCAAATTTAAAGTGCTTCCCTGTGGATCGGACTTACTGCCGGTCAATGTTGGCTGTACTGTCATGACCGTTCAATAGCATCATGATACTGTAAAACCAAACAACTGACCACCAGGCAAAAGTATCATATTGACCAGACATCAATCCTACAGTGACTTGATTCTGTAAAAGCCAATCATACTCAAAAAGTTTTTTTTAATGAACAATATAACAATCAACCAAAAAGTTTCTGCAAAATAGATAAATTCATTATGATTTTTTTTTAAATTCTTACTATTCAATGATCAATCTGAACACATATTTGTAAGTGACGTTGCATTCTGTCAGGAATATCCTATTTATTCATTTCTGATTTGGTATGATAACATGATGACCATAATTTTATCCACCATATATATCTCTATCTCAGTGGAAATCAACACTGCCTGTATAAAATTGTAGGTTCTTGTTTCATTTCTTTGTGGGTAATGCTTTATAATTATTGTAGCAGCCCATTAACCCCTTGAAATTAGATCCAAAAAATATAAAAATGTCATTACAGAATGTAATGTAATATCGAGACATAATGTATAAAATAAAAAAAAATATATATGAATCATTAATGTCCATGAAAACTTTCAGTAAAGCCACCATTCTGAAATTCTTGGAGAATTTGGGAAGGGTATTGCTTTAGGTCTACCAATGCATGTGGTTACTTGGTATTATCCGAATATAGACATGTCTGTCCAGTGCATGAAAAATAGGAGCAAGAAGGCTAACACAAACATTCCGAAGCTGGAAATTTCATCTCCTGATAGAAAGATATAATCCAGCATAAAAGACTGACCTTGTGAAATAAGGTGTTCCAAAACTCATGTGTAGGATTCTCCTTGGCAAGCTCTGTACAAAAAGAATAAAAACCTGCTTCAAACGATCCATCTGTAGACACAGCCATGGTCTTCATCCACTGAAGATAATCACTTCTTGATGAGAGAGATAACTAACCGTTGAAATAGTGCTGGTGATATGGGTTTCCCAAGCATGTCAAAATATTGCTGGAGCTGCGATCGATAAAATGCTTCCCAAACCAGCAGAAGGAACTGACGGGTCTTATCAAAGTTAGTTCGTTGAAAACTACATTACCTGTTGCTCTGTGATGATACAAGTCACGCAATCCACCATCCATATAACTTGAAAATGGGCGCTTGAGCATTTTTCAATAAATGCCATTCCCCCAAATATGGTAAGACCCAGTCAAGCTCTTGCTGGAAATCTTGTTGCAGGTTAATGAGAAGATCATATGTCTTCCCATCACCAGCTACTACCAGCTTCTCACAGATCTGTCCAACCCGATGTTTTTCTTTGAGCATGCCAAGCACTTCCAGTAATGTCTCTTTTTTATCTGCTGGTTTTGAAATGACAGCAGTAAAATGGATATTGAGACTTCTCTGTGGCATCAAAATAAACAGATTCACAAAAACGTCTAACAAAAGAATGACCAAGAATCATTACACGAACAGAATCAACAACAGCCATTACTTGTAACACAGATACTTACAAACACAATGCAAGATGATAACTCTAGACAGGTAGAATTTGACAAATTTGAAGAACACTTTTAACACGTCACCAATTCACCCGGCAGCTCTTAAAGATGCAAGCAATTATATCCCATAGGATATGCAGCATTAGCACATTTCTGAAATCCAGCTGTTCGGATATTTCCACTTGGTGATGAAATTGAAGAATGAGTGTTTGTCGATTGCTGAACAATTATTTGCTAATTATGTTATGAAATGACCATCTTGATAAGGCAATGAAGGTTTTCCTAAAATGATTTTATTCTTGTAGTGATTCAAGAATGCTTTAAAACACAAAAGTGGATGAGAGGTACATTATGTTAATTTGCTTTGAGGTGATTATTAATTTGTTTTGAATTGACAAGTGCATGAAAGTGATATTGAGGCTGTCCACACGGAAGCGACAAACGTTGATGCATCTAGATATAAACGGCATACTCCTTCTGTTCCCATAGACTGTGGGGTTCCATCATATTTTTTTATGACAAAGTTGATTTTACCTTCCTTACAATTTAATTATTTTGATTTGGCAATGAAGGTTTTCCTAAAATCATTTTAATCTTGCAGTGATTGAATAATTTTTTTTAAACATAATAAAAAAAGAGGATCAGAAAGTACATTATTTATGTAAGTTGTATGGAGAAAGCAAATGGCAGAGAGTGAGGAAGGATTGATCTTTAAAGCATAGCTTAACCCCTTACTTGAATCTTGACAATCATGAAATGTTGTCAATCAGACCGTCGTGATCCGACGGTTAACATGGGCCAAAAAATAGGAAAAAAACTTACCCTAACTCATCCATCACTGCCTTTAGTGCCGCTCTGGCCTCTGTCAGCTGTCAGCTATGTTGATTTGGCCTACTCTTTTTTTTCCCCACGTTATCATGCGTAACTCTTAACGACGGTAAAATATTGAGCGTTCTGCTATTTAGCTTGTGCCGTTGACTGTTGCATCTTCTTTGCAAAGATTTGTGACGCGAACACAATGCGTGCAATGCAATGAATGCATGTGTGCGCGACGGCTTTCCCGGCGAAACGGGAAGTGCCCTGAGTTGATTTTTCTGGTGGATGTGTTTATAGGGTCAATTCGGGTATATTCGCTCATTTTCAAAACGACATGTTGTTGAAATGTAATTTTGTTCAATTTGCTTAGATAAATCATATATTTTAGATGTGTTAGGGATGCTATATATCAAGGTAGCATGTCATAGGTTCAAATCAGACATTGACCACTTAACTTCTTGAAAAACAACAAAACTTTCCACTACAATTTTGTCAGGTATTTTCACTACCCATAGGGTATGTTCAATCATGTCGCAACTAGCCATGCATATTGCAATTGGGTAAATTCGCTCATGGTGTCTGGTATGTTCGTATATAGACAAATGTTATTTTACATTTTTGGAAATGTTCATGCTCATGAGAGCGAACTTACCCACCTTCGGCTGTGTCTGCCCTCAATGTTTATCCTCTGATGCACAATTCAATGTCCAGAGGTATTCATGAAATTCAGAAATATAAGTGATTGAAGTTACCCCACTGAGCGAAAATACCCGAATTGACCCTATAAAATCACCAAAAATACGGATGGAATCATTTTGTATTTTGCTTCACTTCACGTTAAAGTAAACCCCTTGATATATTGATGCTAGAAAAGTGACTATAGGACCAGAAGTGCATTTGTGTTGATTTGTTTTGAGGTGATTCTATATTGTTTGTTTTGATTTAACTACATGAAAGTGATAAATGATATAAAATTGATATACAATGAAAACATATATTTACCTGGCTTTAATTATGGCGATACTCATGTCAAAATTCCCCGTCACTCTCGCTTCACTGCCACCCGGAATGCCGTAGCATCCCATGCATGCACCACAGTTCCTTCACGAGAGCTCAGTGCCCGTCAAACAGCCTTGTTTCCGCGACTAACAAGTGCCACTTACTTCACACTGACTGCCAGTAGATCGTCGCCAGCAATGCCCGCTACACATTGCCCACGATCTGACCATTCAGAAACCTTGACGCCATCATTTAGCAGGAAAAGCACCTATCAACAACAGTCAAAACTACCTCACTTAAATGAGACAAACTAGCAACGTTTCTAACGTTTAGTTTAGTTTAAAGATTGTGTTACCCTGAACAATGACAGAGGTTTCGTTTCAAAGTTTAAAAGCGATCAAAAGACCACTTGAAATGTTTACTTTTAATAGCGATAAAAAACAGTTAATTGCCTAAATCATGGGGCAGTCAAATGAGGCTAGCAGATGACATGAATGGTAGGATGCATGAGAGAACAATTTTTGGAGCCTAATCATTTCCATCAGGATCTCTCCGCAAGCCCAAACTTGGACAATATCTCCATCATTGGAAGAATAAATTTAGTTGACAGAAGAATCTGTCGTCCTCATAGAAAGTTGAGGATAAAAACGGTAAATGAATAAAACAGGTTCTCTCTCATTTGACAATTCATGTCATCCCTGCGCTACTTTTTGAAGTGTACATATCCGCCTCAAACCATCTTGCCAACACCAAAAAAAAAAAAACCTTACTGTACAAAATCCGGGAGAAAAGGTTTAAATGGCTGCCCGGTCAGCTGGCCAAAACTTAGATGGACTATATATACATGGTTACCTAATGTTTCACCCTGTAGGCTCTTCTCGAAAAATACAATAACCGGAAAACGCACTGTGGTGACTAGAGCAAGAGTGACTCTTTTCAAAAATCTTCCCGGATGCCGCCGCTCTTCAGAACCAAAACGAGGCTGGGTTTCAAAGTTCCCGGATATAAAGCTAATTTGCTTACTTGGATTAACCAAATAAGGCGAATCTCATACCAAAAAAGGGAGACCGCCAATTAAAATTGGAGTGCGGTAATTTTCTCGCAATTTTAGTTACCGCAAGAGCGGGTTTTGATTGGAGGATAAAAATATCCAGAGTTGGAACCAGGGTGGCCCAAACGTAAAAATACAATTCCCTACATGTTTTATAAAAAAGGTGTGTTATATGGCAAGATAGAGGCGATGATAAAACATTGCTTAAACAATTCACGGCAAGACGATGAAATAGGATTGACCAACACCGTCTGGAATAGAAAACGGGAAAATGACGTCCTGTTACAATAGTAAATAGGAATAACCAAGCTGCCCACCGATACCAATGACTTTTTGACCAAAGATGTACTGGTCGATGAGGCATGACTCAATTATATAAATACAATATAACTAACACTCGCTATATTAACCTACCTTTATTAACTTCACGT
>JXSR01S073192.1:69607-80039 GCA_000969725.1 Ophiothrix spiculata
ATGAAGGAATGCAACCGGCATTAAAAATGGCATCTGTTAGCACAGGGTAGGGCACACGCTAAATGCAAAGTCCCAGGATATGACGCCATAATAGCGGATTGGAGAATGGACATACATTTGAGAAAATACAAGAAGCACATGTTTAAGTTCTAACTCTAAAGGGTGCCTTGATAAAAAGGATGGGTCTGAAATAAAAAGGGTGGGTTGCTTACCCTGTGACTATTTTGAAATTATGTTGATAAGATCTGAGAATCAAAATGAGCATATCATCATAAATTCATAAGATATTGTTGTGCACCATTATGTTCTCCACATTGCTGAGCTAGGCTTAATCAGTGAACCGAATTCATAATTCAGTACTCCATCAGTACGAAAAACTTATCAAAGTTTATGAAAAGGGTGGGTTCAGAGAACTTTCAGTATAAAGGGTGTCTGGATAAAAATGGTGGGGTTACAATAAAAAGGGTGGAGTTCAAACCCCACTGCATACAGTGTTTAAGTTCTAACTCTCAAACCAAATTTGTTTTTGACACAAATGCAAATATGATGATTCCTGTTGAGTGATTTGATTTGTTATTTATTGATTAACTGATTTGTTATATTGTGGTGAGTAAATTACATAAAGATTGGAAATTACTTATTAAAAATTTAAATTGATTATGATGATGATGATCATTTGATATGTTATATATTGATTGACTGATTTTTTATATTATTTTTTATTTATTTATTCGACTTAAACACTGGAATGAACACTCCGCAGCCTTCAAAACACAAAAGAAGGCTGAAAGAATCTATGCCAACACGTTTAAGCAGGGTGAAAAGATTTAGAGAACTGCCCTGCCAGCTCTGGCCTAATTTAGGTTTACATTTTAAAAGTTACCTGGATGATGGATCCACAACAAAATAAATCAAGACTGCCAAAGTATAGAGACAACTTCAACCGCACAGCTCTATGTCTTGATGACTTTCTACAGAGTGCCCCGACTGTTTGAAAAGGCCCCAAACCTTGAATTTCCTCGGCTGGTGACTCGGTACTTTCAGCCAATGAGAGCTTTTGATTTTCTGGCTCTCCTAATTTGCATACATAAGTGGCCAAAATCGGAAACAAATTTGGAATGACGTTATCTAAATAAGGGATAATTGATCTAGAATTTTACCGGTAAATCATGAAAAGAAGGGCTCCAATTGGCGAAATAATGGGGGAAACAGAAACAGCTGAAAGCGGCTCCCCGAAACGGAACCCAAAAAGTGAATTTGAAAAACCATAAATGAAATTATTTTTACGAAAAAGCGGAATTTATGAGTTGTGTAAACTTTTTTAAATAAACATGAACTGCGCAGTCACCGTGTCCAAAACAAGATGTCAATAATGGGCAGGTCGCCAAGCGACAATGTATAAATAGGGTTTGAAGGTTATGTTTACAAAAATACAACATGAAATAGAGATTTTAAATGCAATCATAAAAACTGCACTGTATAGCTGGATTTAGAAGATTTCTTAGACCTTTTTTTGTGTTATGGTCTAGAAACCAACTTCCCAGGATGTTGAGCAGCAGTAGGCTGGCTGTTGAGGCTAGGAAATAGCTTCGGAATTTTGCCTGTGTCCATTCTCTTAGGAGTAGGCGGAATTAGATGACGGTCCATAAGATTGAGTGAGTCTGAGTCAGAGACAGTAGAGTTAGGCATTTTGGTTGAGAGCCAAAGATGCGCGGGCCAGAATAACTTTGCATATTTGATGATGATCATCTGATATATTATTTTTATATTATACAATTAAAATTACAATGAATAAAGATTAAAATGATATATACAAACAAATTACATAAAAATATGAAATCACTTACTAAAAATTTGAATTGATCATGATGATCATTTGAAATGTTATTTATTGACTGATTTTGTCTATTATTTATAAAAAAATTTATTCAACTTAAACACTGGAATGCAATGTGTATCCTTTAAATGTCTCTCATCGTAAATTATAGAGTTGCTAGAGGAGATACTCAGTAGGAGCGACTGGAAAGATGAGAAGCAGTTGATACTACCTTATCATGTTAACAGCATGACTGGAATAAACACAAGAAGTTGATCCAGCTCTACTCTGTGAGATCCAATCAGGAATCGTTCCTGTGGGCCATCTCTCTAAGACTACTAGTATCTTCAAGTTCCATCCTTTGTATATACCATCAAAGAATGCAGCGAATCGGTTGACAAAGTAATGCATACATGTATTTGGTCGTTAATAGTGTTGGTTTACGAGGTCGGAAAATGAGGCCGTTCACAAGTCGCGAGAAAACATTTATTGCTGAACGTAACTTTAGACTGAGCACGGTGGATATATTATAATTCAAGTGTTTAAGTCATTTAATTTGTTATTAACTCCTGCAAATTTGAATTGATTTGTGATGATCATTTGAAATTACAAAAATTGGAAATCACTTCTGCAAATTTGAATTGATTATGATGTTGATACCAACAAGTGTTAACTTCATCAGAATAATTATCTATATAAAAACCAGTTAAAGCTATGTAAAAGCTATTATACCCTCTCCTTAGCAATGAATGTCAATGTCCCTACTGTGTGACAATCTCCTAGACCTAAACTTGCGTTTTCTCTTAAGGTATGGTCATCTCATCAAGTATGTCTTCATAACACCTGTTTTTGATCCAAACTCTCTAGGTGCACTTTCGGTATGTTATTCCACCAACCATTAAGGCTAAATGTTCCCAAAGTCTTTGTAGCTGAAGATCTATCACGGCTTGTTGAGGGTTTCCTTTTGAAATCAGTTTGCCAGTGTGTGTTGTTGCACGTGGCATTTCCCTAATTGTAATTGGTACAGGCAACTGGATTCAACCGGTTGTTGGGCGGATACTGGAGCAGGTGTTGGTTGCTCGGCCTCAGTCAGTTCTTGCGGGCAGGAAACAGGGATGGCCCAAACTGGTGCAGGTGTGGCTGCTGATAGGCTGGCCTCCATAGAATAGTCGTTAATGTAAGAGCTGGCAAGGCATTAAAATTTATAGTTTCAGGGTTGGTATCTGCGGTTGCAAGTCCATCAGGAAATACATCCGAGGCAATGTCAGCGATATCTTTGAAATCTTCTTCTTGGAAGGTCTTTTCTGCGTGGTAGTTCCGGATGTGTTTGTCTACCCTCAATCTTTGCATGTTCTTAAACAGACAGGTCTCATAGGGAGAGTGTATGATTTTTCTGTGAAGATGTTGGATATGGCAAATGCAGCGAGTTTATCTGTCAGTACATGATTGGTACAACGTATACAAATCATGCAAACATTATGATTCCAGTGTTTAAGTCATTTGATTTGTTATTTATTGATTGATTTGTCATGTTGTGTTGAGTAAATTAATTGCATAAAAATTGGAAATCACTTCCTGCAAATTTGAATTGATCATGATGTTGACACTGATTTATCAGAAAAATTATCTAAACAATCAATATGAAAATAAAATGAGCATTAATTACAAGACAAATTGGTTTGATATGACCTAAAAATAATTAGATTATATTTTCAAATTAAACCTTTTTCAAAAACTTTAAATTGGAAAATTCATTCAGTACTTCAAAAATGGCAGCAATTTATTGATTGATTGATTTTTTATATTTTTTAAATTCTAAAAAAGGGTATATCTTAACTCATCACTATGATTAACAGTTCAAAGGTAAAAAGAACAACCTTTTTTACTCTTGAGTACCCTCTAGCCTACAATGTAGTCAGAGATACATGTACACTTATTAAAATCTATGTTTATCCCTTCCAAAATGGAAGTTAATTTTGAGTAACATAGTTATTTTGATCAAATTGAAAGGTCTGGTCATATTTCAAGGATTGAAATAATTATAATTTAAAAAAAATTGTCAAACTTGGAAGTAGAAACATTCAAAAAAGACAAAAACAACAGTTGTAATTGTACTACTATTTATCATTTCATTTCTCAAAATTCTCAATCAATTATTTTTTATAATTTAAATACCCAACCATTTTGCAGATTTTCTGGGCTTTTTGGTGAGTACCGGCCCTTTTTCCGTAGCACCTACATATCCGAAGCTTCCATTTAAGGATTTATGTACCTCGGTAGTGTCTAGCTTCAGTTTTTCTACATTGACTGTCACAAAGCAGGCCCTTTGACCAATTTTGGTAATTTTGATCTTATACAACACATCATTTACTTTCTCTACCACTAGGCATGGACTTTTCCAGAACTACTGAAGCTTGGGAGATTTGCCCAAAGTTTTAACCGTGATTGTAGATTTAACCAGACGGTGCTACCACCCCATATCCTCTGTTTGAAATGAAACCTGGCTTGTTTTCTGATCATAGTAAGTTTTCTGGAAACTACTGGTTTTAGCATTGTTTTTACGAGCCATCTCATGGGTGTGATGCACGAAATCTCCCTGGTTCTCAACAAAATCATACAGATTTGAATCAGTTATTAGTCCTGTCTTGCAGGTGGCGGGCCAAAAATAAGATCAACTGGCATCCACACTTGCCACCCTAGCATTAACTCATTGGGGGAATACCCACTACTACTGTGACTGATGACCAGTAAACCATGAGGATGTAGGGGCGCGTGTTTACAGGTCCCAATCAAGTTGTTTTTCACTGGTGTACAGTTTCAGAGAATGTTGCAAAATATGATTCCATCGTTCAATGAAACCATTGTCAGATGGTCAGAAACTAGTACTTTTTAAGATTCAAAATTTTTACCCTGATCACTGTGAATTTGTACTAAGCCAAAAACACTAAATACTCATTCGATTAGAACATAGGCTATGATTGAGGCTTCCTGGTTAGGTAAGGGAATATCATCAATCCATTTTGTAATTGTAAACCTAACCCCAACACAGAGAACATGATGATTTCCTTCCTCGATGGTATTCTGGAAAAGGTCCTGAAATGTCAATATCAATGCGTTTGAAGGGCATATTTGCTGGGGTTAACTTCATGGGTGACCTGGCTTAGGTTTAGGCTTTTGTTTTTGAAGACATTTTGTAGTTCCTGACCCAGTCAAATGCATCTTTACTGTAGCACACCCAGAAAATCCTCTCCCATACCCGGACAAAAGTTTTCTCTCCCCCAAAATGCCCACCAGATTATGCATCGTGAATTTGCTGTAAGGTGCCTCCATGGGCAGGACTAATTGTAGGGTCTTTTTCCAAAGGTCACGGTTGGTTAGATACAACACCAAAAGTCTGTACAAATGCCTTGTCTAGGCTAGCCTGAAGTGGTCCCTCATCTTCTGGTGATAACTATTTTACATTGTGACATCATTGCCCTTGAAAGTGTTTCCATGATGACATTGGCGTTGCACCCCAAAGGTCTGCAATGCCTTGTCTAGGCTGGCCTGAAGTGGACCCTCGTCTTCTGGTGATAACTATTTTATATTTTGATATTGTATTGATTTAACACCGTTTCCTTTGAATGTCTTTCCATGATGGCATTGCTCTCCAAAGGTCTGTAATGCCCTGTTTACGCTGGCCTGAAGTGGACCCTCATCTTCTGGTGATGACTATTTTATATTGGATTGATTTAACATCATTCCCTTTGAATGCCTTTCCATGAAGGCATTGGCGTTGCTCTTCAAAGGTCTGTAATGCCTTGTCTAGGCTGGCCTGAAGTGGACCCTCATCTTCTAGTAATAACTATTTTATATTGGATTGATTTAACATCATTTCCTTTGAATGTCTTTCCATGATGGCATTGGCATTGCTCTCCAAAGGTCTGTAATGCCCTGTCTACGCTGGCCTGAAGTGGACCCTCATCTTCTGGTGATGACTATTTTATATTGGATTGATTTAACATCATTCCCTTTGAATGTCTTTCCATGAAGGCATTGGCGTTGCACACCAAAGGTCTGTAATGCCCTGTCTAGGCTGCCTGAAGTGGACTCTCGTCTCCAAGTAATAACTATTTTATATTAGAATACTTTTTTGATGAGAATGAATTTTCATGTAATGACATCAAATGAGGTATCGATCAAGATTGCAATGTATGTATTCTGTTTTGTTTATCCTTTGATATTTTCAGTGAAAACAATATAATTAGTACTTAAAGTACTGCAAAATGATTTAAGAAGCTAATTTTAATGGAACTAGATGTTCATGATGCAATGAAAAAATTGCCTTTGTAATCAATGATTTACAATACAAATTTGTATGAGAACGATAGGTTCATCAATTGCTCATTTGAAAAATTAAAAAGATTGTCATAATCCACCTCTCTGTAATGACACTTTTTTTCTGTCAGAGAAACCGTCATATTGGATTTGTACTTCTGGAATGGTCAATTGTTATTAACTTTACAATATAATCCATGTTTAATGGCCCAACATTGTCATAAAATTTAACCGCATAATAGCGGCGAGCGTCGAGTTTATATTAGATTACAGTTTGCACAAAATGAACGGGGTCGAGTGACCTTTACAAAATTGCCGGATAAAAGTTCTTTGACCTAGCTTACCGCAAAGTATTGTGGGCCGACAAAGGTCAAATTCGTTTTCAAGATATAGCCATAATTTAGCAATTTTTGTAATTTAATTACTGTACCGACCGATAAAATTCAGGAGCTAAACATTCAGAGTGTACAAGCAGTTCATCCAAGCGACATATGTCAATTTTTTGATCACGTTATATTGTTGCTTTCCGTTTTTTCGCCGGAAAGTGCGACGGCTTCAGTTTCTATTGCCGTCTTGCGGTATTTCTCACCGCTATTATCCTACAAAAAGCAGGATAAATAGCGGCTAAACTTTAGCCGCTAAAAAGATGGATAATGGCGGAGAATGCCTGTTTCTATTGAATACTTCTACTACATTAGCCGGTTGCTTCCGGAAAATGATCTTTAATAGAAACAGCCTGATATTTTGGATTGATAATGATATCATATTTTTCCTACAATAATCATGACATCCACTTGCTTTCTTGAAATATTGCTGTATTGTGATTTTGAGATATTGTGAGTTGGTACTAAGTATATATTTTTTAAAAGTCAATTATGATCCCTTCTATCATATTAATGATATTTAATGAAGAAAAAAGTTTATCATGAAGGCTGACTTTTTTGAAATGAGGACAATCAAAGTCTGAGGTATTTATGCCCCGTATCCCTAGACAAGTGAATGGGCATATTTCCAGAATCAAACACATTTTTGGAAAACCTTACAAATATTGCACATTTTCACTTGGATTTGTCAAAATGAACCAATTATCAATTTCTGTCTCGTTTATTTTGAACCAATGATGATGTATATTATGTAGGCCATTATATAATATTATATAGGCCTAACACATAAAAAATGCACTGAAATGCACATTATTTTTTAAGGTCAACTCAGCCACTATTGGATTGAAGTGACATTATCAATATTTTGAAGTTAAGAACAAACATCAACTGCCTTAAAGTGTACGATGGTAGAAATATCAGTGGAAAGATGCATGTACCATTTTACTCCGTGTAGTGACTCATGAATTGGAACAACACGTGTTTCACTTTGTGATGATATTTCTATCATCACAGTTATAGTCAGTTAATATTTATTGTGAAATGTTAATTGTTATGTATCCTTTAGTGTACATGAATTCTGTAATCCCATTGGTCAAACATATTTTAAACAAAACCCCGTATTCATGATTTTCAGAAATAATAATATAAGCCAAACCCTGAATATATCCCGTATTCTGTGACTCATACACAAACACTATATTGCTAAAAATGTGTTTGTGCGTCGTTTAAGTTGCTACGTAAGAGTGTATTGCATATGGAATGCAGCGTTTAAGCATTGGGCGAGACGCAAGCGTATACATGCCTAGATCAATACGCGTACACCCAATCAAGAGCGCGGCATGGCTGTGACTTGGGGCTTTCCATGCTTTGTTTATAAAGCTTTTATGATTAAAATTACGTTTTTGATGGTAAGTTTACCAACGAGATTACATAATTCAAAAGGATAAAATCGTTGCCCCGTGCTTGTTCTTACAAAATACAGGAAATATCTAGGGTCTGGTGCCATATTCCATTTGGCCTGTCAGCCTCATGGAATATGACACCAGACCCTGATATTTGACTGTCTTTCGTGAACAAGTAGGGGGTAACTAATAATATTTTACCGTATCTCTCAAGGTGTTTTAAAACTTAGGTTAGAAAATCTAAAAAAGATTGATTTGGTCATATTTCAACATTTTTGATTGAATTAAAATATTTGTGAAATCAACCCTTTTGATGCTAACATGTAAAAAGAGTTAGATTGGATAAGTAAAAAACTTTGATATTATGAAAAATAAAACTTTAGAAAAGCAGTGATAATTCATGTCCTTAAAGATTTATGCTGAAATGGTAAAAAAATGTGATTTATTAATCTGTTTTACAAGCATTGGAAATTATATTACCAGCAAAATTTGACATTATATTCAAGTCAGTGTTTCAGCTAAGGCTGTGCGGCACATAGTTTTTGGTGTTTGGAAAATTATTGCCAACAGGTATTTGAAAATGTGAGAGAGAGATGCTTTTTGCTTATTTAGAAAATTGTAAGACTCAGCTAGTGATTTTGGTGCTGGGTTTGATGCAAGCATCTCTTACAACTTTGACAAAATTGTTAAAAATGGCACAAGATCTAAAAATTGGCTAAAGCATCTTGGTAACATCTGTTCAAATGAGCCTATTTTTATAATGCCTGTGCTAATTGCGCACCGTACAGTCGTGGAAACAGTGGTGTTAACACATAACTGTAAAATTGAAAAGTTTGGGTATTTTGTAAAAAAAAATGTTACAATAGTGATTAAATGTGTGATGGTTCACCCCGAAAGGGGGGACTTTGCGGATGATATCAATTTTGATTTTATCTGTTGCAGCATTTTCTAAGCTTTAAAATGACACCTTACTTTTTTAAATTGATCAAGGCGGTCAAATTTTACAACAGAAAATCTGCTCAAAATTCCTATTATCATCTTTATTTTTTGCTTCCTATTTTCATCTATCTTGAAAAAAGTGTTTTGTCTCAAAGTCCCCCTTTTCAGGGTGAGAATTTTTAAGAAAATCAATGAAGATTTTGCATCTCTGAGAAAACCCCTTAAGCTGAATTTTTGAGATTGCCAATGTGGAGCTGCATATCAAGTGCAAAGTCTGGGAGCATAATAAAGCAGCATATTGACCAAGAAATCAGAATACTGTATAGTTTGTTTTAAAGGGGTTTTTTTTGCACAAGTTATTATGCTTCAAGGCTTTGCAATTTAACATAAATTATGACGTCACTACTTCCACGGCGTATTGTGTCAGTTGACCAAGAAATCAAAATACTGTATTTGTTTGTTTATTTCTTTTTTGCACAAGATAATATGCTTCAAGGCTTTGCATTTAACATGCAGAGTCACCATGTTCACCTCAGACATTCAGCTCGGTTCAATTTCAGAAATATGACTGTTTAAAAGAGATTTTTCATAACGGCACATTCACGTTGACATGTTTCTTGATCGCACACAACATAGGCCTAAATTTGATAATGGAAAGATTGGTCAAAGAAAAAATGTGACTTGTACAACAAATGAGCCATTAAGTGACAGGCAAACTTCATTTTGCAAAACTGATTTTTGAGGATTCCAAGGACCATGAACTAGAATAATGGCTTACTAATCTTTGAATGTGTTTAATTTAGTCCCTTCATGACAACTTTTGATGGTCCATATGCCTTGGAAGTAGTGACGTCATAATTTATGTAAATCACCTAACATGTGTGATCCGGTTCCGTTTCCATTTTAGTTTTAGTACTTTTGAACCCAAATGAAGTAAAAATAAGCATAAACTACAGTAATGTGTTATAGAAAAATCTTATAATAGACCAGGTCGTCCCTTTCACTATTTTTTCACTTTGTGAACAAAAATTGGGTTAATACGTGATCAGTGGAACCACTACGGACATGATCATTTGTTTGGAACCAGATCGCACTAATGTTGGGCTAATTATAAATATGACATCACTCCTTCCAAGACATATTACTCGTAGATGTTGGGTGAAGGTCATTGAGTTGTCATTTTCTTATCTTTGCAAATATTATAAAAGCAAAAATGACATTTTATGTAGTGATCATTTGAAGTCAATGGCCATATCCTGTTATCTCGATCATAAGAACATGTTACCTTAATTATAAGAACATATTCAAATCCAGACATGGCAAACAATTACTGTTTTGGAAACACAAAAAATATGAAAGTACTTGTTGATCTGGTGAATAAAATATAACAAGTTAACAGGAGGACCATTGTAATTTTTCACCACACAAGGATTTGAAGTGGAGCTGAGGGGGTTCTTATGATCAAGATTATAGGGTATGTGCATACAATGTTATCAGAATTCATGAACTGTATTTAAATAATGATACATGAATTATGCAAAAATGTAGTAATTCAAATGTTTATTTTCTGAAAG